>JZKD02S1676473.1:39348-49866 GCA_000966675.3 Picea glauca | reverse complement strand
TTTCCCTAACAGAGGCTTGGTAAACATATTTTATACTTGTTCGTCAGTAGCAATATAATGGAGCAATTGTCTCGTCATAGTATTCTCCCTCTTGCTGGAAGAATCCTTTGGAAAGAAATCAGGCTTTGTACATCTCTAGGCTATTTATTTGCAACATGCTTGATCTTGTAGATCAACTTGGAAGTCACCACTGACTTCCCTTTTGGTCTCTGAACCAAGGAAAATATATATATCCTAGTCCTTCATACTGGCTTCCTCCTCGATCACTGTAGAAAAGTCTACTGAAGCAAGGAAATCTTCCCATAAGATCTCATATCTCCTCGAAGCCTCTGAAGCTTCGATCTAGCCTTCTCAACCCATGGCATTTGTCTGTCAGTTCCGAAAGACGTCTCTCTCTTCCATCTGAATTTTAAAGTCTTCGAGTCTCCATTCTCACTCTAATGCTTGACTCCCTCTGAGTTTGTATAATATTCAAATCCATCTGCTCCTCATGATATGGCTCATCAATGTTGCATCCTACAAATTTTCATGAGACCACCCTAGTCTCTTCTTAGTTACTGCAACGATTCTGGGTAGGCCCTTCTGGCTCTACCAACTCTTCCCGATGATATGAAGAGTGATCAATTGCACTAGAGTGATTTGTTCGGTCATATTTGGAGCCTTCTTCTCCTTACAATCAATATCCATATGAGATACTATGTATCTGGCAAAAGTACCCTTCTTCATCTTCTTCTTATTTGGTACATGGATGTATACGATCGTGTATACAACTTCTTATCGGGATAGTTTGCTCCATGTCTCAAACTAGAGACCATCTAATATGTTGTCTCCTACAACCTTCACTATAACTTCCCTCAAATTTATCACCTGTGACCCTCCCATAACAAGGACAACAAAGGGAAAAACAATAGACAAGAATAATACTCTTATAATAATAAAAACAAGAACGAGAATAATAATCACGATAACTCCTTCACAGAGCTATTGCTTGTGACCTGCATGGAACAAGAACCAAAATAAAAATACAATAACAAGAAATAGGAACAACACTCGTTTAGTGTTGTGATCAATCATTCCTCCATGGTAACCTTCCCGGAACAAGAAAACAAGAAAAAAAAGTATAATATCATTTTCATAAGAACATATCTATGTCAACAAGAATAAGAAGGAAATCTCATGGTAATCATCATATTATTACCAAGGTGACATGCCTGGAAGCAAAACAAGAAGTATCTCCTAGAGGAGATGTTAGTTCATCTTGCGACCAAGTACAATAAGCATTTATATCAATAGTATTCACATGCTGCCAAGTATTCATTGTATCTAGCAATAATAAAATCTTTCAAGGATTGCTGTCACAACTAGTAATGTATCAATTATCAAACTTGATATGTGAAAATTGGAAACTTATTAATTTAATCAATCAAACCTGGAACCCAGAGTCTTATCTTCAAGAACGAGTATTATTGATTTTGTTCCGAGTCTCCTTCACTCAAGATGACAAGTATCCTCTTCAACTTGTCCCCTGTACTTAAGACAATATGCTTTCTTGACAAAAATCCGAGTTAGAGAATATAATGCAAATAAACTCTAAAAAATCAACCTTAATCGATCTAATACTTTGAGTAGATTCAATTTATAACTTTAACTTTGAACAGAGGTTACTATAACTTCAATAGATCAAAATACAACTAGATGTTCATAATATTACAATAATTCCATAACAACTAGAGGCAGATGAAAACAATCAAACCCAAAGTGCGTCGTTCCTTTGAATTTGGCGGATCTGAGATCCCTCTGGATCTACAATTGTAAGAGATCCCTTCTCATGCAATCACACTCAAAATAGTGATACAATTTAAATATATATAAGTACATACCTCTGACAACATTGACAGGTAGTCCCAACACTTCACAGAAACTTTCACTGCAACTAGTGTTGGCACTGCAACTAGAACTATAATTGGTGCTGCAACTGGCACTGCAACTGACACTACAACTGGCATGAAGGAACTGGCACTGCAACTGCAGACCTAGGGTTTTACGAGGAAACCCTAATTTCTCAACTTCAAAAATTTGCAGATCTGATCCGAGGAAGAGATGCGCCCTACTCAGGTGACCTTCTTAGTGAGTTCAGTAAGTGCTCAATGATATTGATAATGGGGAAAACTGAGGATATTCCTTCCAGTGGTTGGACTGTTACGAAGGAAACCAACTCTGATACCATGTTGAAATTTTGGTATGCTCGTTTAACCATAAACAATGTCACATCATTGTCACCCAACCATAGGCATTCACATATGCCACCCCCTAGCACATTAAACTTTACTTAGAATAATTCCGGCAAGCCTTATCCAGAACCAATAGATAAACCCTAACTGTTAACTGCAACAACAACTCAATACAAGTAGAGCGCTCCTTCTCCAAGGGTAGCGCACAAGGGAGAGAGAGTCTCCATATCCACATAACTAGTACCATACACAACCACAACACCTACAGTTGGACTACTCTCTCAAACTTGTGCCATACTTAGAAAGAATATCACCAAGAATCTCACCAAAAGAATCACCAAGAGAATCACCAAGAATATCACTTGATAGCGCTAGAGAGAGACCACGACCAAGAGATGACCATACACCCTTATTCCTCCTTACAGCTGCAACTGCAACTCTCCACAAGACTTGTGCTCTAACTGGGTATGTAATTGAGCTAAAACATCCTCTATTTATATGAATATGTCTAGTGACATTTCTGGCTGGGCCAACCTGACTTTCTAGTAATTATATTTTCTGTTTATCTTTTTCCTGTGGAGCCGACTTGTCTTTCTAGAAGATAATATTCTAATATTATTTATTCTGCTAGGCTGACTTGTCTTCTAGGGTTTCCACACATCTGTTTAATGGTTCACTTTCTTTCAGAATATTTTATTCTAATTCATAGGTTACACGTGGAGGTTAATACCTCCCGCAACTACCAAAACATCAACAAGAGGTATATAAAGCACTTGAATGTTGAACTTTTTGTAAGTAGTTTAGTAGTTTTAAGCAACTGGCCTTTGAGCTTTGGCTCTCACCAATTGCTTATTTGGTGATTAAAGGATAAATTATTGGATTATTTTATGAGAGTTAAAGCTTTCACATATAAAACTTTTAGAATCCAAATGAGAATACGCTATGAGAACATGCTACAATTATTGTGCTTGGAGATCCATTATCCTTGCCTCATAACCAAGGATTGGGAATGAGTTGTTGGCTTGAAAGGAACTTTTAGTTCATTGACTTGGTATGTTACGAAATGGAAGTTGACTATAATTTCTTGAGTGAAATTAGTTAATTTCTATGGGACAACGTTGTAGGGAAGAATTTTGTAGTTTAACATTGTCTTTCTAGCCATGGAAATTTCATCTAAGTTAATCTCCACAACCTTGGATTTCCAACAAGCCATCACTTGCTTGATTTAGGAATCAGGAGCGGAAGTTATGATTGTCAGGAGTCCAACGCTCACCAATCATTGATCGAGCCTCCTCGTGGATCCCTAGTCGTAAATCTGCGATCTCCATTTTTTTTTATGCCACATGCATTGAGGAAGGATTGCATAATGGGTTTATAATCAAAAGACAACCCTTTGTCACTTATGCATGAAGCATAAAGAGCCACAAAGCCCTATGAAGCTTGCATGTAATGAAATTTTTGGTTTTTAGGATCCCCCCCACGAGAAAAAGCATGTTTACCAGACCAAAAATCACTTGGGAGTGAAAGGGAGCATAATGGTGATCTCTCCAATGGCCGGTGGTAGGCAGGGAGCTCGATGGAGGCTTGTGTTCGAGGTTCCTGGTGGCTCTGTGGTTCGATGTCCCGGTGGACTGGACCATGGTTGATTGAAGGATTTGTAGGGAATTATTGAGTGTGGTGGCCGATGGGATAGTAAGTTGGTGGACCAGACTGGATTCATTTGGGAGTTCCGCGAGGAAGGGGGAAAGTAGTTCTAGTGGCTCGGTTCTTGGTGTCCCGGTGGCCGAAGTTTGTCAACCAGACCGGAAGAATATATAGAAGCGAAGAGAGAAGGAATCCTTCCCTGGTGGCCAGTGTCCCGATGACCGAAGCCACGTCGACACCATGTCAATGCCCCATTAGCAAGGATGCCACATACGCAAAATCGTCCCATAGTCTAAAAAAAAACAAAGTCTGGAGATAGTTTCTTATTTTGGCCATAACTAGAGCAGATTAAGTTAGATTGTGATTAAAATATTGCGATTTTTCCACTGTAAGAAGGGATAAAAAAGTACCAGAGAGGGCCACTATCCATTTCTGCTTGAATTTGTCAAAAATTGGAAAATAAGGGTTTTAAAGATCCGAGTCCAGATCATTGGAAGAGATCTAGATTAAGCTAGAATTCTTGAAGAGCGTCCATAAAGAAGACATGGAAATAACCCATGAAGGAACTAAATAAATTATAAAGGGTTTGGAATGAGGATGCTGAAATAGGCTAGAATACACTATTCCTGTCTAGTTTTTAGGGTTTTTATGGATTTTTAGAGGAAAAGGGTCCCCAGATGGAAAAACTGGAAAAAATTATTTACTCGACATTTTATACACTTATCAAGCCAGACAATTTTGGTTTCGTTAAATTTTTCCAGAAGTGCCCAGTTTGGGAGATAAGTGGTTTGGCTAAAAATTTCAAGTTTGGAAAAGAGGTGAAAAATGACAAAGTTGTCATTTCCAGTTTGTTGTAGTTTTTGACTGGAGCATCAGATTGACAATCTAAGAATTGTTTTGAATTCCTTGTCATCATTTTTATTTACGTCTCATATAAAAGTTTCTCTAATTCATGAAATATTTACTACTACGAGTGACAGAAGTTGGTGTCTGGGATTAATTGCACCAGAATGAAAAGTGTACAAAAGGGGTAAATTAGCAATATTCAGATGACTGTAACTTTCTGCTCAAAGCTTAGATTTGGGAAAGAAAGTAGTCATTGGAAAGATATTGGATAGAAGAATCCATATATCCACCCATAATTTTTAATTGAGCAACTAAACTCACAAGGGATCATAAGGAAGATGATTGTTGACCTTAAAGGGAAAAATTGTGCATATGTTTCCAAAATTGTAAATTATAGTTTTTGGATAACAAATGTGGTTGTATGAAAATTGATCAGAAGCTTAAGGTTACTTATGAAATGTGTTGGGTTGTTATATTATTAGCATTGAAATTCAATTCGATGTGGATCGACTGGCAATGAAAGTCGAAGGTCAAAGTGTTCGACTAGCAAAGTCGAAGTTGAAGTGATCGACATCAAGTCGAAGAGGCCGATCGAATGAAGGTTGACTGGCAGTCATCTGGTAATTTGACTGGAAGTCGACTGTAACAAAATCTCGAGATTCACAGGATTTGTAGCCAATGATCTACATGGATTTGTAACCTTTTTTGGGCACCTTTCTTTAGGGTTTTGCCTACTATAAATCCTATAAATAAGGCATGTTGTAATGCTGTAAAAGCTAATCTTAAATCAAGAATCATTAGAGGTTGTCCTTGTGTAAAGAAAGAGGGTATGGTGTCGATTGTGTATTAGGTGTAGACCATGGTTAGGAATGTAACCTTTTATTATTAATAAATAAGATAACAATAGAGAAAGACACTCAAGGAATGTTGGTTTTCCCATTTGGGTTTCCAAGGTAAAATTATGTGTAATGTGTGTTTGCTTTTTCATTTATTTTCAAGATTAAATATTTCTTCCTCTCTTATGTTAGGTTTAGCATGGAACTATAATTTCTTCACATATGGTATCAGAGCTTGGTTTAACAACCTCAGATATGAGATAAACCCTAGGTACAATAAGAGTCATAAGTAAGAAATATTTAAATTTATGCTTAAAGAATGACGAGTAACTCGAGAATAGAGATCGAAAAATTCAATGGCTATAATTTTGATCTTTCGAAGCTCCAAATTGAAGATCTCCTTGTAGATCGAGAACAATGGACAACAATCTGTCTAGGTACCATTCCAACAGGTATGTCGAGGGAAGAATGGGAGAAACTTGAGAGAAGGGAAAGGAGTATGATACGAGTATGTCTTGCAGATTTAGTGCTGCTTAATGTCTCAGGTGAAGATTCAGCCAAAAACATGTGGGACAAGTTGGGAAGCTTGTACCAGTCGAAATCCCTGGTAATTAGAAATAAATTGTATCTTTCGAGGATGAGTTAGGGTAGTTTGGTAACTGAACATTTAAATGCATTCAATACCATAATAAGCCAGTTATCTTCTATGGATATCAAAATAATTGAGGAGGAGAAATGTATTAGCCTATTGTGTTCTTTGCCAGACTCCTCGGATAGCTTAGTTGTGGCTATAAGGAGTAATTCAACCACATTGGTGCTAGAAGACATGGCTGCATCTCTACTGTCAGAAGAAATGGGAAAGAATAACATGGAAGGATCGACCAAAGATCCACTAGTGGTGAGATGTCAATTGATTGACATAAATTAAGGCAGATTCTCCAGTAGAAAGTCAAAGTCGAAGGGTAGATCTAAATCCCCTGTTCAGTCGATGAGAAGATGTTAGATATGTGATAAAGGTGGGAATTATAAAAGGGACTGCAAGTTGAAGGTAATGGAAGTGAGTACAAGATCCGATGAGAAGCAATCGACTAAGAGAAATACTATTCCAGATAAGGGAGGTGATGTGTACCTAGTGTCGACCAATACACAGTCAGATCAAGATGTTTGGTTGATAGACTTAGGGGCATCCTATCATATGACACCACATAGAGAATGGTTTTGTGAATATGAACGATATGAAGGAGGAGATGTGTTCTTGGGGGATGACTTGACAACCAAAATTGTTGGAGGAGGAAGAGTCTGACTGATAGTACATGATGGGAGGAGTATAACTCTCCCAGGTGTGCGACATATTCTAGGTTTGGCCAGAAACATGATATTTGTTAGTAAGATGAGTGATGCAGGAGTGTGTTGATTACATTTTTGGTCAATAGTTTCTAGTCGACAAAGCATTGCCAGGCTCCCCCTCATTTCAAACCGTTTGCAAAAATTTATATGCACTCTCAACAAAGTCAACGAGATACTTGGTGAAATTATCATTGTGGCACTAAGCATGGATATTTTCTCGCTCCTCATATTATTCACGATTCCCCCTTTTTCGCCAACAATATGACATGTCCAAAGATCCTTTCATCACCCCTAGTTGGTAAATACTCCACCTTATTTACATGATTTATAAAGAAAGTGAAAAAATATTTGAAAATTAATTATAGCTATATCATCATTCCATATCTATCCAACATATTGCTCCTTACCATGATATTACCCACATTCTCACTTTTCCTAAATATTCCTTATACCATACCTTAAACTTTGTTCCATACCAAAAACAAAGTTACATTATCATATCATTGATGTCAAATTTCCTCTTTAAATTGCATAACCCACTTTTTCAAAACATACCTCATATCTTTCTCCATTATTTAATTATAACTTAAAGGTAGTGCCAAGTTGCCTTGTGGCTATGAATTTAATACGTTCGTTATGATCCATTGGTTATGATTCCATGCCAAAAAGAAAGATATACCATTGTATCACGTTGGTTATGATCCTTTCCACATGATAATTTAATTATCATAAAACCAAAAGTTTATCCTGTGTACTTTACCTTTGGATTAAATTACTTCATGTCATGAAACCAGTATAAAATTTGGTTGGGCATTCAATTTGGAAATTCGACTTTGATTCATTTAAGAGTACATAACCCGATGTGAAAGACTCTCTCTAATATGTGGAGATACCTTTGCAACAATGCAATGTCTCATATCCACAATTGAGCAATATTTGGGTCTTTCGTTGGATATATATCACCGACACCATACAATGTTTTTATTAACCAAAAAAAATGTTTACAAGGATGTGCATGTTTATGGTGTCCATGGTTTCAAGGTTAAAACATCAAAATGTATTATAACTTGTTGGATAGGTTTTTTTTTATCTCTTTGTCAAGTGATGGGTGAAGAAATCATCTTGGGTAGTTAGAGTTTCATTCAGGGTAATCTGGAGAACATAGGAGGGTTACATATTTCGAGAATATTTGGCTCACAAAAAGAAGCATGTCACATATATGAGACTCGAATATGAGTGGGGAAGAGAAAAATACCCACCCCAACCAATTAAGCTACAACCACTTGACACAATCTTTTAGCTCTTTATTTACATTTACAATCTTTTATTTCTTTAATAAGAATATTCTAAAGATACATAAAATTCCAAATTAATTTTTCATTATTTACTTTTATCTTACTTCATTTATCTTTAGTTTTTTTTCTATCATAGTTGTACATTATTTATCATTGACTTGTTATAACAATTATCAAATTTTGTTACTTATTTTTTTTATTAGTTTGTTAAATAATAACTTTTCCTTTGTCTTTATTTAATTACTCACTTTGTTATGCAACAAACTAATACTTATTCGTTAACATTAACATTTCTTTAAACTTTTCTTGTAAATATTTTATTTTTGTAATAATTCTTTTACTAACTTTATTTACAAACCACAATAAACATTGTAAAAATTAAAAAGTATAAAAATCATAAAATACAAAATTAAATATTGAAAAATACCAAGCAAAAGAGATTCATGCTTGGGATTTAGGTTATAGAAGACTTAGCCTAGGGTCTAATGTGTTTCTATGTTGGGGCTCTAAGACTTGAGTGATATTCCCGTCTCTTCCCGCCTAGCCTCACGAGAGGTTGAGTTGTTGGTTCTGAAACTTCCTAGTTTCAACATCAACATAGTGCATATTCTATTTTAGAAGGATACATGCAAAATGGTCAGAGGTGCGATGGTCTTGATGAAGAAGTTCATATTGGAACCCTATATAAGTAATTAGGGAATGTTTATTGGATGCAACAACATTTTTGTTTCTGAGGTCGACATGATTTCGACTCGACTAGACTCAACTTGGGCTAAGTCGATTCAAACCAACTCGACAAGCCTTCATCAAGTTGATTGGACTATGCTACGACATGAGAGGATGAGACACATTGGAGAAAAATACTTTGAGTTGTTCATAACAAAGGTATGGTCGAATATTTTCCTGAATGTAATTTAGAAGTTGAAACAAAGTCAGGTAAGGTTTCCATCTGGAGTGACAAGGGCAAAGGGGACTCTAGAATTGGTTCATAGTATTGTGTTTGGATCTGTTTCAGTTCCTTCACTTGTTGTATCTTTATATTATGTCTCCTTCATAAATGATTTTTTTAGGAAAACATGAATATATTTCCTGAGGAATAAATCAAAGGTTTTCCAGAAATTCAAAGAGTTTAAGTCTCTTGTAGAAAACCAGACAGATAAGAAGATATAGGTGTTGAGAACTAATAATGTTGGTGATTTATGTGGAAAGGATTTTGAGCAATTCTGCAAGCAATGTGAAATAGCACGACAAAATACCACACTATATACCCCACACAAAAATGGAGTTGCCGAGAGAATGAACATAACGTTGAAGGACAAGGCAATAAGCATGCTCAATGGTGTTGGGATCGCACAAGAATTTTCGGTAGAGGCAATCGACACTGCAAAATATCTGGTGAATATGTCTCTTTCATTGACACTTGATGACAAGACTCCACATGAGGTATGGTCTGGTAAGAAGCCTTTGGTTTCACATCTCAAGGTATTTGGTTGTGATGCATTTGTGCATGTTCCCAAGGAAAAGAGGAGCAAGTTGGACAAGAAGGAAGTAAATGTATTTTCATTGGATACAAAGAAGGAATGAAATGATATAAGCTTTGGGATCCCGCCTCAAGGAAAATAATGTACAATCGAGATGTGGTCTTCAAATAAGTCAGAAGGAAGTCGGAGTCTGAAGTGATTCAAACAAAGAATAATCCATAGAAGGTGAAGTTTGAACTGATGAACGAAGAAGAAGATGATTAATATGAGTCGACTCAATCAAAAGAAGAGGTGGAACAACTGACCCTGGTTTTAAGGAGGTCTAAACGAGTAACAAAACTAGTTGAAAGGTATATTCCACTTGACTTTCATCCTGCATTTGTGTTAACTGCCACTGACAAGGAGCCCAAGTTGGTTAGGGAGGCAGTCGATTCAACAGAGGGGAAACTATAAAAGGACGCCATGGTCGAAGAAATGGAATCCTTGCACAAGAATGAGACGCGAGACTTAGTCTAATTACCTAGTGGAAGAAATCACATTGGTAGTAAGTGGGTGTTCAAGAAGAAGATGAACGCAACAGGTCAAGTCGATAAATTCAAAGCTTGACTGATAGTGAAAGGATATTTCCAAGTCAAAGGAGTCGACTTCAATGATATTTTTTCCCATGTTGAAAAATTAACTTGCATTAGAGTACTAGTGTCTCTGTGTTAAGAACCAAATATAAATATAGCATAGAAAAACCTCAAAAAAAGTACTCAATGCCTTGAAAAAGAGATAATTTCAGATAATAAGCCTCTTCGAGGGGGCAACCTCTTTTTACCCCACTTAAATGTTCAAG
>JZKD02S1676473.1:15630-33716 GCA_000966675.3 Picea glauca | reverse complement strand
ATGAAGGACTTGTAGTAAGGGGCTAGAAAGATAAATTGAAAATATCCCTTTACAGTCTAAAGCAATCACCAAGGATGTGGTATCAAAATTTTGATGCATACATCCTTAGTTTAGTATTTGTGAGAAGCAAAGCTAGTTACTGCATATATTCCAAGGAAGAAGGCAAGTGTTTCATATATGTAGCATTGTTTGTCGACGACATGTTGCTGATAAGAAACAACATGGAAACAATAAAGGAGGTGAAGAAACAACTATCCTCCAAGTTCGACATGAAGGATCTTGGTGCATCGAACTTCATTCGGGGAATGGATATCACGAGAGATTGAGCAACTAGAAAGCTCTGGTTGAATAAGAAGTACATTGAAATAGTTTTCAAACGTTTCAACATGTAGGATTTCAAACCTATAAATGTGCCAATTCTTGTAGGAGCAAGTCTAACTGTTGAAAAATGTCCAAAGACACAAGAAAAAATAGAGGATATGGCACGTGTCCCCTATGCGAGTGATATTGGTAGTCTAATGTATGCGATGGTCTGCACTTGACCAGACATTTCCCATGCAGTGGGAGTGTTGAGAAGATACATGTCGACACCTGGAAAGGTACACTGGACAATTGTCAAGAGAGTATTCAGGTATTTGTTTCACACAAAAGACTATGCTATATACTACCAAGTGAAACCTATAGATGACAGTGAAGTAGATGTACAAGGCTTTGTTGATGTCAAATGGGTTGGAGATCTGGATCGATGAAGGTCAACCAGTGGATATGTGTTCAAAATTTTTTGGTGGAGCAATCAGCTGGATGAGTAAGTGACAAACAATCGTAGTCTTGTCAACAACAAAAGATGAATACATGGAAACCACCCATGGAAGTAAAGTAGTATGGTTGCAATGATTGTGTTCAAGGATCGGGTTTGAGTAGAGAGATATGAAGATAAGTTGCGACAATCAAAGCACAATATTTTGGCAAATACCCAACTTATTATTCCAAGACTAAGCATATTGATGTACAATACCGTGTTGTGAGATACATGATGGAAAGCAACAAGGTTCTACTGGTGAAAGTAGACACGTTGGAAAACATAACAAAATCTTTGACCAAGTCTGTGAGTGTTGTGAAGTTCTCTTGGTGTAGAGAGGAAATGGGCATTGTTGCCCCGGGTCTGTGAACAAGAGTTCATGAATCTCCTGGTTTCAACAAAGAAGACAAAAAGTGGGAGAATGTTGGGTTGTTGTATTCTTTGTAATGAAAGTCAAGTCGAGGTGGATCAACTGGAAGTGAAAGTTGAAGGTAGAGCTGTTTAATCAGTGAAATCAAAGTCGAAGTGATTGAAAACAAGTGAAAGAGGCCGCTCAAATGAAGGTCGATTCCTAATCCGACTGGAAGTCAATTGTAACCAAATCTCAAGATTCATGAGATTTGTAGCTAATGATCTACGTGGATCTGTAACTGTTTTTGAGTGCCTTTATTTAGGGTTTTTCCTACTATAAAGGCTATAAAGAAGTCATTTTGTAACACTATAAAATCTAATATTAAATCAAGAATCATTAGAGGTTACTAGTTATGTAGAAGTAAGTTGAATTGGTTATAGGGTTGTCCTTGAGTAAATCAAGAGGGTATGATGTCGATTGTGTCTTAGGTGTAGACCAAGGTTAGGAATGTAACCTTTTATTCTTAATGAATAAAACAACAATAGAGCAATAAGCTCAAGGAATGTTGGTTTTCCCATTTGGGTTTCCAGTGTAAAATCTATGTCTATTGTGTGTTTGCTTTGCCATTTATTTTCTAGCTTAAATCTTTCTTCCTCTCTTATGTTAGTTTTAGCATGGAAGTATAATTTCCTCACAAAATGTAGAAGGTTTATAAGGAGGCGTTGATCCTAAAATGTGTTAATTCTTTTGTAAACTCCCCCTCTTGTAAATTCCTTTTCCATACTTAGAAATTTTCACGATTGTCGCGGGTTCACGATACATTTTTTCCTTAGTCTAAAATTTTGTGGCCCTCAAAATACACCCTTGTGTTCCGTCGCCTTCATTTTATACCCATACTTAGAAAAAAATTCCAAATATTCCGATGCAAGTTTAAGACATATTCTTGATTCACTTATCTATCACCATGACCCCTCTGTCTGAATGATTCCTCATACTTATTCAACTTCTTAAAATTCATCACGCTCCACGTGACGTTATCATCCTTCTCTGGCATACCCACTGACCTGCCATACTTCATTAACTTCGCAATGTCTCAACACTTAGTTGATTTTAAGCTCCATCGCTGGCCACGATAATTTCATGGTTCTTTAGTACTTACTCCCCTTCGTCCAACTGATTCATTCTCATACTTAGTCAATTTCTTGAAATCTCACCATGGGTTCACGGGTCCACAATGATTTCATTAATTCTCCACATACTCCTGATTGCACTTCCCTGCTATGCTCATGTCCCGCCATCCCGATTTTATTCCGCGGTAATCCACGTCCTATCTTGTCACTCTTCCCGATGCACACTTAATTCAAATATCACAGAAATAACAAATGGGTTAAGTGTTTAAAGGCTATTATTAATGGCGATCTTCTCGATACAATCCTTCATCAATTCTAAATTTAATTCATATTAACGATCCTTGAATCAAGAGTCCTAAAGCATATTATGATAAAAAGATTTACTTAGGTAATGATGTTGGAAAGAGAACTGTACATTAATCCGCCAACTTCATTAAGCATGACAACCATAAGAAAGGAAAACTTCTGTGGAGATACCATCAACTCATTTGGATGGGAAAATCAAAGGTTTCAGTGGTCAAGAGCATACAATAATTTCTCCTCATTTCCACCTCCAGATAGGAGACAAAACCAAATTTGGACGTCAGGAATTTCTCTGGCAGGATGTGTTCCCAAGGTCTGCGACTTCAAAGAGTTAGATTCATGGTGCAATGAAAAATTCGATAAGAATAAGAGGATAATTCATATGCAAGGAGAGTCCCCTATATCTTTAGCACCTTCAATCTTCAAGAGAATTATCAAACTCCCAGAGTCAACAATGAATTTCAAAGGGGATGAAGTCAAGGAATTCCCGAAGGAAAGAAATGGTGGATTAGATCTTCTGCGAGAGTATATTTAAGATTGAACAATGATTCTGGAAGAACTTTCAAGTATTTTCAGTCAATTCTATTGATTGAGAATTTCGTTACATTAAATCATCAACCTGGGAATGTAAAAACTTATGAAGTGTATGCAATGTATATGCATGAATCTAGTTTTCTTTTTGTTTTGTTGAAAATCACTTACGTGCTAATCTAATAAACCAAATCTTAGCTTATGAGAAACATACCACAATCCTAAAAAATAACTAGTTATTGCAATTCAAGAAAATGACATAGATTTGATTTTACTCATTTAGTAAATCATGAATCAATATAGAGGCTTTATTGTTTCATATTTCTACCGATGAATCTTGTAAATGAAACAATTAACTAAGAATTAGATGAGAAATCAAAATTGTATCTTCACACTTTATGAATGAAAATTCTGCAACATCAAACTTAAGATCAAATTCAATTAGCTACTGCAGAAATAAAGAAACAAAGTAGCCTAACACAGGGGGCCCTCCTGGCTTGGTTCCACGTTGCTGAACTAAGTTTCTAAAGTAAGTACTTTAAAACTTAAATTGAAACTATGAATTCATTCACAAAATACACAGACAAATAAAATTGAATCAACAACAACAAATTATATTAAGTCTGATAATGTATCTCATACAAAAATCAAGAGTATCCCCTGTGTAGAGGCACTTGGTATTTATACAATTCAAAATCAAGAGTTGTTGGATCTCATTATGCTACCCTGTAACAAAGAAATATCTATCTCGGATTTCTAGAAAGGAGGAATGAGAATGTTGCATCCACGTTTGCGAAATTCATGGTTCCATGCATGAATTTATCAAACTACCTATTGATATCAGATTTGGAAATTTCGTTGAACTGATTCACAACTAAACTTGGAATCTATTATACTCTCCCTCTTGGTGTTGACCATGCCTTTGAATTTACTCCCCAACTGACCTAGAATTCGTTGGAGGAGACTGGATAGATGGAAAAGATGAAGAACCTGCTTTTCTATCTTATCTAACTCATATTTTTGCTTCTCCATACTTGTAACTATATGGACCTGCAATTCAACTACAAAATTAGGTAGTGGCTACAAAATATCCTTGTTTCTGTAGCTTATTAGTTTTAGAGTACTTTTACAAAAGGAATTAATGAAATTATAAAAAGAAATGGACTTTTAGCTGGTTTAATCCTTTGTAACTTCAAATCAGGATTGTGTGCAAAGAAATGGTAGCAATTGTGTAATGGATTATGGAAATAGCAGGTAACTAGGACCAAAGTAGATAGGAAAATATAAAAAAGTAGTGACAAAAAGAGCTATTTCTTGGGTTCAACAAGTATCCAAGTTAGTTCGTTGAAAAATTCATATTGAGAAATGGCATGCTTTTTGCCAAAGTAGCCAGACAAGAATTCATGACTATTATTCCCCGACTAGTTTTGTATATCTTGCATTTTGCAATTCATGAGAAAACAATTTTTGATTGGGAAAATATTATCTCCGGTGAATTGTCTTTTTTCAGTTATCAAATTTAAGAAAGAATAATAAATTCTACATGTTCTCATATCTAATTTTCTCCATTGCTTACTGTCACATTTTCAAAGGTTTGCATTTATCTAAACAAGTTAGTTGTAAAATTGACCATGTTCAATTGTTGTACCCTGCCTTATGGAAAGAGAAGGCTATGTATCATTTTACAAAGTTCATAATGCAATTATTTCCTCCAAAAAACTTATTTTTGGACCACACACATTGAGACAATCTTTAGAAGCAACATCCTTTCTTAATAAAAGAGGAAGCTTTGAAGCAATGGAGTATTTCAGTATTATCAGGATTTATTGTTCACACAAAAAACCGTCATATCCCCCATAGTATGTGTCAAACAAGATGTTTGTTGTGGAATTATGCAAGTAGTATAGATTCTGGGCCCATTTCTTTCATGAAAAGAGGAAAAAACAATTTATTCCTTTGCTATGGAAAATTGGAGAGACAATGTTGAAAAATACTATAAATATTGATGAATTTTTAGTTCAATTTGATCATTTTAATTTAAAGATAGCGGATGAAATCAAAGAGTTCTACCCTAACCAACTATTTTTTAAACATATGACATTTGTGGGCTATAGTGTCTCATTTGGTAATACATTCTTATTCAGAGAAGAAGAAGGTGATAGCCAGAACCTTGGTCCCCCAAGCATTGTTTATTGAAAAGAAACACGAGGATATTGAAACTATTGTTAGCACCACTGATCAACATAGACAATAGGGAAAATTTGTGAACAAGAGGAGTACTCGGTCTCATAACACTTCTAAGAAAAATGGCCTACCAAAACAAAAATATCCATCTACAACTCAAGAACACATGAAATATTCAATAGACAATTATGATGATGGAGGAGATTAGAACCCTCCTAAGGGAAGTCTAGAAAAACCCCACAAGCTCCAAGTGACCAACAAAAGGGAAAGACAAACAAATAAGGAAGGAGGAAGTGAGGTCATACCAGAAGAAAAAATTGTTCTTGAAGATATGGACTTGGATGTGTACATCAAATACATTGAATTTCCCGATGAAGGAGAGAGGATTCAAGAGAGTAGAGAAGTTGCAATAGAATTGGCTACATAGGAACCAATTCTATTTGAAGAAGAATCCCTAACTTTGCACAGTTCCATGTTCGACAAAGGTTTAAAAAAATTGGTTATTGAAAAGGTTCATTCAAAAAATAAAAAGTTCAAGGAAAATTGAGGTTGGAACTCAATCTTAATGGAGTTATACCAACTAAAATTGTATAGATTCATGAAGCCCTAAAGATGACATTCAGAGAAATGGAAAATGAAAATGCCACCATAGAAGAAATAATTAAAGAATTTGAGAATGCTTTGATGCCTCCACCTATATTTTCCAGCTCAATTGATATAATGCATTCTTGGAAGAGTCTTGATGGAACACCATAATCCAGCTCCAGACTAAGAGGAACATCAAGTATACTCATTTTTGTTAGAAGGTATGCTAGATAAAACATCAAGAAATTAATGTCTCTTATCCTCGAGACTGTAAATTTTAATGACAAAAATCAGCAAGCTAGTATTCTGTCATACACTTAGCAACCTAGAGATAACTGTCTTGCATGAACTCTGAAATGTATAAAACCCACATTTAGAAATTTCCATAAGCATAAATACACATTGCTAAGTAATTATGCAGCGGAAATAAACAAAATGAACAACATTCAATCACCCATGAATAACTCATAAATTTAGGCAAATGCCAGGGAAAACCCCAATGAGAGAGAGATTATATTATTCATCTTTAGGAAAGTACATAACAACAACAATAACACATTTCCAACCAAGAGAAAAACCACTTACAACACCCAAAACTGTCCCAAACTTTTTGCCTCGATTTCTGTTCCAAGTCCGTACTACTAGATGACCCACCCAAAAATTATGCACCTTGAAATTCATGTAAATAACATGTTGTACAGACTTTTATGTACGACCCAATAGCAACAAAAACAACCTCGAAAATTATGCCCAGCCTACCTCGATTTCCATGTCCTTTTCCTCTTGTTGTACAGACTGTACGGATCCGTACAATATGACCTCCAACAACATAAAATTAACTCAGCACTCAAACATAAATTCCTCATTGGGATTTGTGCCCTAGATCTCTTGGAAAACATGCCCTTCTTGCTGCTCTCTTTCCTCTCTCAAGCTCACTCAGAAATCTCTCAAGCTCCTTCTCTCAATGTGTCTTGCACACTACCCAATGCACTCTTTTACAAATCTGAAAATGACATTTTCCCTCCAAAGTGTCTTTTCACCTTCCCCAACCCTAAATCCAAAGGCCAATATCTAATCTTGCTTTTTCAAGATCAAGGGTCACGATTCATTCCCTCCAAAATGAATCACTTAAAATATTAAAGTACATTTCACTTTATTACATAAGTGCACTTTATGAAATAAAGTCACTTTAAAATTAGAAGGTACACTTTATTAAAAAGTCACTTTAATAAAAGAACCATTTTACAACTTTATAAAAACCCATTACAAAGTTAAGTGCCTAGTAGTGTCAACATAAAGTAACATCCGCATACAAGACAAAACATGCAGAGTACCTCTCGAGCTAAAAAGCTAACAGAGACATGGGAATTGACAAATAGTTTTGTTTCCTTGGGATCAAGAACGACAAATTTGAGACAATACCTTTAGGATGATCTAGAAAATGACGAGGAGTTCTATAAAGGGGTTGCTTCAAGTTTGAGTGAGTTCAAAAGAAAAGAAGAGGACTGCCTTTTATAGTCTGCATAAAACAACTCAAAGCATGTTGGATAAAAAGAATAAAGTGTTTAAAAGAAATATTGGTTGATTGTGATACTATAAGTGTCAAAAGGGGAGAGTTGTATTTAAAATTAATTGAGTTGGATGTAGCTGGAACAACTGGAGAAGTTGAAGACCCAAAGTTAATATTAAATTCCATGCTTATGTCAAAGGAGCAATTTGAAGAAACAATAGACATATTGAAGACTGCATCAGCTGAAAGATTTAATAGTTTGACCGAGTACTCAAAATTAGAAGTGGAAATGTGGTTGGTGAGTTATGTAAACAAAAATGAATACATTGAGGATACACTACACCAAATTTCAATGGACTTTAGAAATATGGAAAATTCGTTATTTGACATAAAATTAAGGCAAGAAATAATTGTTGCACCAATGAGAGATTATATTTAAAATTGGTTAAAGAATGCCTTGACTAAAATAACGGAACCAAATCAAGAAGAGGTAGTTGCAATTGGTCACATAATTCCAGCGGAGGAGATTGCAAAAGGCACGCCAACAAGCAAATAACAAGAGAGAGAGAATCCATAATAGTAAGTAAACTAATCATCTTTCATAGTCTCCTATTCTTTATATTTCTCATTAAAAAATGATCCAATTGTGTATTTTCATTTTTTTTGAGAGCCCATAACCGATCTGTTTGTCTCCTTTTTCTTCTTTCAGATCAAACCTTGTTCTACTTTCTTTTATGGTCCACGGGAGCCCCATCCCCCTAGTCCATTTGGACAAACAAAAACTTTAAATTTATCGTAAACATACTATTATTTTTTGAAACTCCCTAGAGAACTAGTTCGACATGAAACTTTAATGATTTCTCAAACTCTGAGTTGTTAGCAAGAGATTTTTGAAGTTCATCTATCATATTCATTTTTGTTTTTAATGAAATACTCTTTTAAAGTTCTCTGTATTGTGGACTCATACCATTCTGTCTTATGAATGTGACCAAATATTATTATGGTGTGATGGATGTGAGGAATGTCTTGCTTTCATATTATGGTTTCTTTATTGTTGTATAATACTCTGTATATATTTTATTTCAGCCTTTAAAAGATTCTTGGTCCTTCTCTCCAGATTTTTTTATATGAATATTCTTTTATACTTGAATAGTATTTTTGTATTTTATTCCAAGCAATAAAGAGGGGGGTTTACTATTTAGCATTCCCCTGTTTTTTCAAAGAACATCAAGCTAAATATTTCAGATAGTAAAAGATGAGTACCACCTCTATAAAAACACAGGGGGATATTTTATCCTCACGAGGTTATTATTTGGATCTTGACCAATCTGAACATCAACAAGAGGTTTATATTTACGTGGAAGATGCAATAGAAATCTACAGGTTTGAAGAAAAAGGCAGGGTCAGATCTTCAAAAGTGTGCTTGGTTTCTTTGGGAAGCTGTAAGGATCAAACTTCTTGGTGCAGTGAGAAGTTTGGAAGACCTCTAATGAAGTTTTATTTTGAAAAACAAAGAAACAAATAAATAAATAAAATATTTCAAGATGGAAAATGTGCATATCAAGTGTGGATACTAGGTAAGAAAGCCCATCCACAATTTATGATAATGCATGAGCAGTGGGTACACATGAAGGCACATGTATGATAAAGAGTGCCAATAGATGCTTAAAGCAAACATTATGGGAAGAATTGCTTTAGAGGGATGCATTTAGACTTCAAGGAAGGGTACTCCATAAATGGAAGAAGGATTCTAGGACTGATCAAAGTCCTTGAACATCCTGAGAAGAGGTACTGTAAGGTGGATGCAAAGCTAATTGGAGTGTATTGCAATACTCAAGGAATGATGACAACAATTAAAGGGGATTTCTTATGCATATAGAGAATGTCGAGTACATTTCAAGGGTACCGAGTGTATTTTCAATGTAAAATGGGATGGCAAGTCAAGAAGAACACAAATAGGGAAGTGGTCTTTAGAGAGAAAAAATCCTAAGAAGACACATGAGGAAGAAAATGGTTCTATTCTTGACATGGTATGCCAAAGAGATGGAAACCAAAAGGAACTATCTCAATTGTACAGGGGAGATGGTCAAGCTTGTACAATTGTTTGAGGAATCAAAGAGAAGTAGAGGGAAGTGCAAGGTTGTAGAACATGATTCTTCGCATAAAGAAAGCAATTGTGTGATGGAAGCACTAGTGGACAGATTGGCTGGAAATGCAAGTCAACCAAGTTTGGTTTGGCTAGAGGTTCTTAGCAAGGAGAGCAAGTAAGCAATGAGCTACAACATTTTCACAACATAAATAAAATTGAAAGAGATATGCACTGGTATGTATATTGGAAGATGGAAATATGTTTAAGTTTATGCCTTGAAGTCTCGTGCTAATAAAGGGGGACCAACATAAGGAAGACTAATGTTAAGTGTGCAAGCATGTATAGCTTATGGACATGAACAACTAAAAGACAAGTTGTTGTCCACTCATGAGTGGAGATATTTTCAGCTGAAAAAGATTGAGGTGCAACAAGGAATTGCATGCTAAGATAGTTCCATGAGCATGGACTATATAAGATCCTATTGGAAGGTCATAAGCATGATTTGAGGATTGTTGAGAGCTAGACAATGGACAATAGAGGTCCATATATATATATATGCCAAGAATCCTGAATTACATTCTAAAAACATGCATGTTTGGAAGGCCACACATGCTGAAACAACTATTAATGGTAGCAATAATGAGCAGACAGTAGAAGCAAGGAAGCTGCCTCTATTATTAGTGGCGTACATATGAACAAAACGACAATGCATAGGGCTACAAAGATCTAGAAGGATTCAAGAACGACCATCTACTACAACAATAAAATAAATAAATAAGATGAAATAAATATGTATGGGAGTGCATGATAAATGTGATGCATGGTGCATATGATAAACATAGAATGCATGTGCATGAAGGGGGCATGATAAGATTTAGTGCTTAATGCATATCGATGTGTGTTTGTGCATATGGACATGCTTGAACATGATTCTCGCATGCTTGTAGACTAGGAGTAGTATGCTGATATATATATATATATATATATATATATATATATATATATATATATATATATATATATGCATGAATAAATGATGTTGTGATATATGAATAAGACTAATGATGGATTGTGTATCTAGGAAATTTTTTATAGCATGGTTGAAGATGTTGCTGCATATGACGTCCATCCATGTGAAGAAAAATGAGGATGATAAGATGTTGGTCAAGAGGTTAAAAAATGGAGGTTGTAAGTTCTACAAAATATCAATTGAATCAATAGCACCAATAAATGTAATAACAATCATGCAGGTATGCATTTGGGGTTATTTATGATGCATAAATGCTGAAAGGAATTGAGGTAAGAATTACCTTGACTAGATTTTTCAATATTTGAGAATGATTTAAAGGCAAAGGGACTTGAGTATACAAACTTGTTGATGCTTAAATGCATGTATATGGGATTTTAATTGCATATTGTGTTATGTTGGTTATGAGATCATAACCAAGTTAAGTTGGGAGACATTATTCCTGTTATAACAATGAGCACCATTAGAGATGGTCATATGTGAGACCATGATGTAGTTGGAATGGAAAGGCTATAGCACCATCCAAGTGCATAATAGTTTCCCATATATAACCAATGTTTGGATTGCATCTTCTTTGCAGACACGAGAGAACACTAAGAAAATTATATTCCTAGTGTTGTGTATGGGTTGAAGAGAAAGGTATCCAAATGACCATACAATAAATGGGGAAGAGTTTGGATAATGTTTTAAGGTGTTGGCTAAACTTTCCAATTCACATGGTGGAATACATGACATGAACATATGGTATTCTAGAACCAATCCAAGGATGCATTGTGTAGATGTGGCCATGATTGTTGGCACATTGGTTTTATTTATTGGCGAAGTTTGTTTGCATTATGAAAGGCTTGGTATGTTGATAATGCATGTACAATAATGATAGTTACATTTTGTTTTAATATGAATAATGGCYGGAAATGATTGAATTTCTGGTTAGATACAATTATGAGATCATTACATGAACTGCTATAMATGTGCATGAATGCTAACAATCTGTTTGGYTGCATTAAAGTTGAGAAAATGTAGGGAGAATGATTTTGGATATGGCATGGATGTAAGCCTATAAAGAAGACCGAYGCYTGCTGCCGTGCAAGACAAACATAATGAGTAGAAATCTCATGTCTGGGAAATCTTATTTTCCTATATAAAACAATTTTGAAAATTTATAATTTAAAATTGATAACAATCTGTTTGGYTGCATGGAAATTGAGAAAATTGCAGGAAGAATGGTCTTGGATATGGCAAGGATGTAAGCAGTAAGGAAGTCTGATATCTACAGCCACAAGATCCATACATAATGAGCAAAAAACTCATGTTTGGAAATTATGTTTTCCTGTATAAAACATATTTGAAAATTATAATTGAAAATTTTATAATGATGCCTCATATTGACTACATGCATATGATGCAAATGGAATGATTGCCATAGGTTAAAAATTACTAGTGGAAGTCTAGCAACAAGTTGGCATTCATTTGCATAAGGACACCTTGGCAAATGATGGATCGCCCGAGGAAATATATAGCAGTGAAAGGGATGCCTGAGCCTAGAGGGTGAGTACAACATGAAGAAGCAAGTTGTTAGGCTTGTAGAAGAATCAAGTTGTTAGACTTGTAGAAGAAGAAAGTTGCTAGACTTGCAAATGAACCAAGTTGTTAGGCCTGAAGAGTGAACTCCTATGTGGGAGTTGCATTGTCAAAGAACCAGGTTGTCAGCCCTGAAGAGTGAACTCCTCTATGAGTTTCACTATAGCAACAAGGTTGTTGATGGTTATTTTTCTTGGTATTTTTCCTAGCAACGAGTTCCCTTGAGTTCCCAATAGTAAGATTCCCAATCACTTGGGCCTAAAAGACCTTGATAAATGAATGATGGAGCCCGATGGACTGAGAGCATTGAAGGGGGCACATTCCTTGGGTCAGCCCTAATAAAAGAATGGTACAACCTGATGGACCGAGAGTAGTGAATGGGGTACATTCCTTGGGTTGGGTAGGTTGGTGGAAATCAAGATAGTTGTAGGAGAATGCCAAGGGTTTATGTATTTATGATTTTGGGGCCAGAGTGCCTATGTATTTCTATTTATGCTAGAATGCATGTGTTATATTAGGCCAAAGAGCCTATATGTTGATTAAAGGTCAGAGAACCTAAAATTGTAATTGTAAAATGAATGTACACTTGGTGGTGTTGTGCACTGAGGATAGTGCAAAAATAAGGGGGAGGGGAATGTAACATCGCGAGTTTTAATCCCCACAAATTGTAATGTAATTGTATAAATGTGAATTAGGCTGGATAAACGATATGACTGGGGCAAAGAGCCCATATTGATTAATATGGCTAGGGATGAATTGTATATTATGAACATTGAAATGATCAATAAAAGTAGTAATCATTGGCTATGATATGAGAGAGATGAAAACAATGGGGGGCTATGGTTCCACAAGAGAGAGGGGTCCAAGGGGGAATTATTTATGGCTATTAATCCAACCCACATTCCTGAGTTTATTATCATTGTATAAACCTTTTATTTTGTTGTTGAGTGTTCCCAAGGAAATCATTAAAATCGTGTAAGAGGGTGGGTGTGAGGAGTCACATCCCTTAGTTATTTTGGAGCATGGGGCTAAAGTAAAATCATCTTTGGGAAGAGTGAGATTCAAGCAAGCAAGGGAGAAGAAGGAAACTCGTATGGAAAAAGGAGACAGATTTTGCATGTAAATTTTGGGCAACAAAAGGAGAGTTGAGTGATGGAAAGACAGTGATGGAAAGAGCATCAGCCATGATATGCTTGAAGGCAACTATTTTTTAGTTGTGTTATGCTAGAAATGAGGTCTTTGTGCCTGTAAAACAATATGTAAGCCTGTAGTGCAATTCCTTTTGAGGAAATGGCTCAAGATCCTTGTGAAGGCTGCTATGAGCACTGTTAAAACAATTGAGAGTTCATGAAGTCCCTAGCTAAGAGAATCTTGGCCAACAAAGTGCACTATAATCCCCGATAAATGAATGGTACATCCTGAGGGATTGTGAGTAGTGAAGGGGGTACATTCATTGGGTTGTGCAGGTTCTGGGGAAGAGAGAACCGATGGATTGGAACTGGTGTAGGAGTAGAGCCTAGGTTTGGGTTGCTGAGTGTGGAGAGTGGATATCAAAGGGGCCAAATTTCCTTGTGGAGTCATAGCCTTAGCTCAGGGGTGGCATTTTGTTAAGATTTGGAGCAATAGTGCCTATGGATAGGAGGTTCATCCTTCATATGTAGCCTATTGGATTATATTTATAAACAAATAAGTGTTTTTGTTGTGTTTATTATTATTATTCTACTGTGTAATTGATTATCTGAATGTTGTGTGTGTTTTCTCTATGTTTTTCTGGATGCATTCATGTTTTCATAAATGATTTTAGATGCATAAGTAAATCGACATATTGTTTTACTGTAATTTTTTATATCTTGCTACACCTTGGTTTTTCTTTTGTATGTATGGGGCATATTTAAATTTATATTTAGCAGGCAAAGTCATTTTACGCATTGACGCGACTCAACATGGGTGCTAGGTACACTACAAAATCTCTCACCAATATATGTTGTATCGACAAGCTAAGAAAATTCTTGGCCAGTGTATCAGTGAACAAAGGAGATTACTCGCCTATACACTATGTATCAACGAATGAGAGAAAAATTTACTTTTTCTCAAATGATCATGTTTAGAGAGAAGAGAAATGAATTTTTAGTTTGAAAACTTTGCAAGCAAGAGTTTCAAAAGTTTATTGTGGTAAGAAATTCAGGGGGGCACAGTTTCCTTACTTAGAATAAATAGCTTCAGAGTCAAAGTAAAGAAAACAAGGTAGCTTGTTTTTTCTGGCACAACACATCCCAATTCAATGAAGCCAATGAGACAATGGCTCAAGCAATGATCCGACATGATGGAAACCTCAAACAATTTATGGATGAAGAATGCAAGTCCATGACTAAAACCCTTGAAATTTGGCATTACCCTGGTCCCTACCTAAGCACAATTAGTAAACACAATGAACACTCTTGGATGCTATCTCACAATTACATATAACAGATTTACAATATCCATTCACTAAATCACAAATCCAATCTATCTTTCATGAATGAGGACAATCTATCTTTTACGAATCATCACAAGATTTCATTTACACACTGGAACTATCTTCAAATGATAGAATTTCACTAGTTAAAAGCACATAAATGTGTGCTACTCAGGGAATAGATGGAAATTCTGAGTGATTAATATGAAGGAGAGGGCATCGATGTTGGTTTCACCGATAATGATTTTGAGGAGGAAATATTTGGTTTATGAGCATCTCAAAATGCATATGGAGCTAAGGGAATCCACACCAAACAGAGAAAGGAGGGTCGCAAACAACGCAAATAGGGATGAGAAAGGAAAATATTTGGTTTATGAGTGTCTCAAAATGCAGATTGAGCTAAGGGAATCCATACCAAACAAAGAAAGGAGGGTCAAAAATAATGCTGACAGGGATGAGGAAGGAAAAGGTGGGAAAACGTTAGAGTAACGCTGACGGCAAGAGAGATAGATCTCGAGGAATCTGAGAGGTGTTTCTGCACACGGGAGGAGGGAATCATGGAGTTAGAACCTAATTTGTACCATTGTTAGGCCAAGTATGGGCAAAAGAATAAGTGACTCCACATATGATTATTTCATTAATGTGAGTCATATATAAATATGTTGGAGAGATGACTCTTGGTTTCATCTTGCAAGACCTCCGATGACTCTTGACATTCACCTATGACTCTTCATATTTTTAATTTAATGTTTACAACACTATTTATAAAATACCATAATCTCGAGGATTAGGTATCCAACAACAACCTAAAATTTATTGGTGAAATCACATTATTTTCTAAATGATCCCTCATGATCGTGAGTGGAATAGAAATTGTAGTGGAATTGAAGAAATACGTGAGATGAACCTACTAAGGAACGAATGCAATAGACCAAGAAGTGCAATGCACTGAATAATATTTGCTCTCTTTATTTGCTTAATAGTCGTGTGACATAGTGTATAGTTTGAGCTATTGGAAGTTGATTCCACACAAAGAGATACATATATAAGGATGTTGGCGAGTTGAATACGTCGAAGAGTCATCAGGAGGATAAATGAGTGCTTTTAAATCCTCAAAGGATCAACCACAACAAGCAATACCAACAACCACTTTTAGTGAAAATTATGGAAGGTGTTGTGATTATCGACATGCAAGAAGTTGAACAAGTGATTTGGAAAGGTCCAACTTGATTTTTTTTTAGGAGGGTAAGGATATTGTTGTGAAAAATAATTTTATATAGTTGATTTTGTATTTACTGTTATGAAAAATATTTTAATATCTTGATTGTTGTTGGAGGAATGCATATATCAATGATTTTATTATAGCTATTGGAAATCAAATGTTGAAGAATGAAATGGTTATGCCAGATTGCTTGATTGAAGGATTACTATTATTGATCCGGATTATTTTCGGAACGAAATGAAAGCAAAGATATTACAATGAAATACACATAAAAATTGCCAGAAACATAGAAATATAGCAATACATGATTTCTATTAATGAAAGAAATGTACAGATACTGTAAAAATATAGAGTGTAAGACTCGCTAGAATGGTGGCAGATTTATCTATGAGAAGAGATGTAACGACTACGCTCATTCGCAAGAATATGATTACAATGAGGCTCTGAAGTTATTTTTATGATAAACATGAATTCCAAAACCCTAGACATCCAAAAACATAACCCTAGGAGATGAAGCACCAAAAGTCATGGTTAGTACATTAACTCCCCGGGGTCACAAATTTTGCATACGATCTTCGTTTTAGGCGCGTGATAGCCCATTGGAAAGGTATTTTTGAGAAATACGCATTATGTCATCAAAATCTTACTTTGTCTATAGTTTGACTATGGCAAGCCAAGAAAACATTGTTTAGAGCCTGAAAACGGCCCTGGAAGTACACAAATATGTATGAAAACTTCCAAAATAAGCCAGTGGGAATAGGTGGGTGACCACTAATATCCACCTGGATGTTGTGTAGGGATTCAGGACAACCCCATAAGTGAAAAACCCACAATTACAAAGAAATTTCCCCATTACAGAGAAACGTGTTGAACTGAAAACTGTCAAGATGAGCTAGTTGGAATTTGGAACAGGTGGGTTGTAATACCCCTAGGCCGAACCCCAACTGTAAATGAAAATACAAATGTACTTAGGATGGTGAGATAGGACGAAGAAAGGACAATATATCTGTAATGTAAAGGTAAATTTAATCACACACAAATATTAATTAAAAACACATCACTGTGAAAGACAAACCATGTAAAAGAGTACGGGGGACTAAACTCCACTAGGAAGGGAAAGGGGGATAAGAGTCCAGGAAGGGGCTAAACTAGAGGGATTAATCACAAAGGAGTATTATATTATTATTCCTAAAGTCTAAGCTATGGATATAAATTTATGTTATCCTAAGTTCCTATGGGAAGGGAATGAATTACAAGTGGAGAATAGTGAGTTCCTTGAGGACCATGTGTCATTAAGGGCGCATGCACATATATTTTGGGGAAATTAGTTCATTTTGGATCATTCCTTCATCATTGTTACTATTATTCTCTCCTACGATCCGAACTCTGCTGCCGCCATCACCATACATGTGCCCGGTTAGCTTAGGAGATGGATGGAAGAAGCAGGTTTCCAGGCCCTTGGGATATTGAAGAGGCGGGTTGTCAGGCCCATGAGAAATTCTCTATAGGTGAGAGAATTGTTGGGAATTGTCACTACTACATATTAAAAAATTTGCGACGACCACTTGCGACGAAAGTACTCTTTCGTCGCAACATGCAAGAGAAAAAGTTTTTTTTTTTCTAAATCTACCCCGTGTTCGTCGCAATTTCAATGCCTACAGTTCGATTGAACTGTAATGATCAATGTTCGTCTCATAAGCGATGACCTTACATTGGCCGTCGCATAAGCGACAATAGTTGACCATCATAATTTAGTCAAACTTTACCGTTGAAAATGACCTAAAATAAATAGCTGTAAAATATATATATATTTTTAGGTCACTATCGTTGCATTTGGCCTATAAATATTTGACGATTTGAAGATGTTGCGACAATCTTGCTATAACAACGACGATTCTGAAAGGGTATTTTTGTGCGGAAAAATGTCGCAGAATGTTGTTAGAGGTGGGGAAAAAAGTAAAGTAGGTGGAAAGGGTGATGGTAGATGTTATTGCCCTTGTAAAAAATGTTGCCTCAGACGTCCCATAAGAATTTTAATAGCAACAACTACAAAACATTGTAGGAAATATGGTCACATTGATGGTAGATCGAATGAATATCGTACCATGGTAATTAGCTATATATTTATTATCTTTTTTTATTTTGTCAATTTTATATAAAATTATATATATGTATATATATTGTTTGAATGTTTGTTATTTTGCATGATTATTTGTAATTATAAAGTTAGAGTTTCCCTCTAACTTTCCGCAGAATATTGCACCAAGTATTAGTAGAAATGATGTTGTACAAGCTGAGGAACATCATCATGACCAAGC
>JZKD02S1676473.1:0-15620 GCA_000966675.3 Picea glauca | reverse complement strand
TCTCTCTTTAAATCCCAAGAAGTCATTATTTGCCATGAAAGAGGGGAAACTGTTGGGGCACATTGTGTCAGCTGAGGGGGTAAAGATTGATCCAAGCAGGGTAGAAGCTATCCAATCTTTGTCACTCGCTAGATCCAAGAAAGAAGTTCAGTCTTTTTTGGGGAAAATTAATTTTCTGAGAAGGTTTGTTTCAAATTTTGTTGAGATGGTAAACTTTATCACAGTCATGTTGAGGAAAGGAAATGAAATCAAATGGACCATTGAATCTCATAACTCTTTTGACCAAATAAAGAAGGCCTTGACTGAAGCACCTGTGCTCATCAATCCTGACTACTCCAAGGAGTTTTTGATTTTCTCTTTTGCTTCATTTAACACAGTAGCAACTATTTTATTGCAGAAGAATGTCGACGGGTTAGAGCAGCCCATTTCCTTTTTCAGTATGGCACTAAGAGATGTTGAAATAAAGTATGACATCATGGAAAAATAGGCCTATGCTTTGGTTAACGCTCTCAAAGTTTTCAGAGTTTATGTGCTACAATCAAAATTCATTGCATATGTCCCTTCAGCTTCTGTGAAGGAGATCCTCATTCAGCCTGACATAGACAAAAGAAGGAGCAAGTGGATTGCCAAGATCCTTGAATTTGATCTTGAAATAAAGCCCACCAAATTGGTTAAAGGCCAAGATTTAGCTAGGTTGTTGGCTGAATCTAATTACAAAGCCTTGGGGGTCAATTTCATCAATAATTATTCAGAGAATCAGCAAGCTGAGTTGTCTGATGAAGATCCTCAAGTCACACCCCCATTAGCAGGATGCACTTGGTACAAGGACATTATATTTTGCCTACAGAAGCTGCATCCTCCTGATGGCATGGAAAAGAGAAAGGTAAGATCTTTAAAGCTCAAATCAATTAAATATTTTATGATTGATCAAGTCTTATATTGGAAAGACCCTTTAGGAGTGTTATTGAGGTGTATAGACCCACAGGAAGCCCAAAAGATCATGTATGATTTTCATGACAGTTTATGTGGGGGGCATCACTTCTGGAGAACCACAACCTACAAGATTCTCAGGGCTGGATATTTTTGGCCTAGCCTCTTCACTGATGTTTGTTCTAAAATTAGGGCTTGCGTTAAGTGTCAGAAGTTCTCTGGAAAGTTGCAGCGCAAGTCTTTGCCATTGAAGCCTGTGGTAGCTTCAGGACCTTTTCAACAATGGGGACTAGATTTTATTGGGGAAATCCACCCTGCTTCAAGTGGTCAGCATAAATGGATCTTGAATGCCACTGACTAATTTACTAAGTGGATAGAAGTTATCCCCACAAGAAATACTTCCCGCAAAGTAATCATTGGTTTTCTTGAGGATATTGGCAAGATTTGGTTGTCCAAACATAATTGTCACTGATAATGCCTTAGCTTTTAAGGCTGAACCATTGATTAAGGTTTGTGAACAGTTCATAATCACATTGCTTCACTCTACTCCTTACTACCCCCAATGTAATGGATTGGTAGAGTCCTCTAACAAGAGCCTTATTAAGATCATCAAAAGACTATTAGAGGACAACAAGAAGGCATGGGATTTAAAGCTTAAATTTGAGTGACAACAAAGAGATCTCTTGGTGTCTCTCCATTCCAGCTTGTGTATGGAGTTGAAGCCATCTTTCCTTCTCAGCTTCCCTTGCCTGTCGCAAAATTCTTCCAAGATTACCAGGGAGAACCAGATGATATGATTAGAAGAATACAACAGCTGGTAGAAGTGCAACAGACTAGGGAGTGGCTATTGGACAAAGCACATGACCATCAACAGAAGATCAAGCAAGATTTTGACAAAAATGTCAACAAAGAGGATTTCCAACTGGAAGATCTAGTACTTAAATGGGATGCACCTAGGCAAGATAAAGGCAAGCACAATAAATTTGAGGCCTTGTGGATCGACCCCTTCAAATTTTCTGAAGTTTTTTCAAATAACACTTACAAGTTGAGGATTTGGAGGATGCTGAAGTTTTTGGTAGCCCCATAAATGGGCATTTTCTGAAGAAAAAAAAATTACTTAAGCCATGAGTGGCTTCCCATGTCATTGTAAATATCATTTTTCTTTTGTTTTGGTTTTTATAAGTGACTCCACAACCCAATACTAAGGCACTAAAACTGCAAAAGGAATTCTTAGAGCCTCACAGGAAGGTCTCTATTCCCTAAGGATTTGCAGACTGTTTCTTAAGAATCAGAAAGAAATTGAGGTTTACCCTCAAGAGCATTATGGTGTAAATCATGTGGCATTTTGCCCATGATTTCCACAGGGAAAACGAAAAATATTGGACGCCTAAGCAGCTCAAGCACCCTCTCTCCACTTATCACATCTCCCTTGCCGATACCTCCTCTAACCTCCCGACACCTATCCCACTCACATTCAACTCTCCTTTACATGTCACCTCCTCCCTGCCTATCACACCTCCCCCGTTCCTCTGCCACCTCTGCCTTTCCCTTGCCACCACAACCTCATCTCAACCTCCGCTCCCCCAATTAGTTCCTTCCACATGGTCGTCGCTCACTCGTTGGGCCATGCGATTTTTTGCCAAGCACCTCACTCCACATCACCCCTGCGCATACGCTATCAGACTGCCACCTACAAAGCTCACATTGGTCACAGACAAAGACCATTCATGGCCTTGAGCCATCAAGATGGACTCGCAGAAGTCATTGGCACCGTCTGAGAACGGTTATGGGTGTCAGGCCCAGTCCTAATCCCAATGAAGACAGTTATTGAGGATTGTGGGCAGGAGTTGAGACCTCGCCTCATTCCATAAATGGAAAATGTTGCAGAGAGCCGCCATGAAGGCACACTTATGATCTGAAGCTTCCTTATGGGCAATTTTTTCTGTAAAGCACATAACTATGCCTGGCTCGCATCTGACATAATGAGGTCTGCACAACCTGACAGAGCGGGCGTCGACTGAAGGCTTTGAAGGCAGTGATCCGATCACATTCCTGGTGGTTGCATCATTTTAGTATATATAGGCAATTTTGATATTTTGTTAAGGTTGAATGGTTTAGCTAGGCTCCCTGTTATTGTAATATTTTGATTGACAAAAACTGGTTCTTTGGTTATGTATTTGTTTTTGAGACATCTTGGTTAATCTAAGTCATCTTTCTTACTCCATCTTATTTGCCTCTAATACTGAGAGAGTTCATGTTTGATTGATTCACATGGATTGGTGTAACTGTATTATGATAAATGTTTGATTATAGTACTGTTATGATTTCTTTCAGCTTCCATGAAATTTCAATCCAAGAGGACCTTGTGTTTAAGTTTGTCCTCCTTAAGCTGTTGGAAAATCTGTTGTTCATAGTAGACCTCTACACCTTTCTCACTAAATCTTCCTCCTACTCACCCTTACTCCAACTTATTGACTGAAGTTGATTCAAGGCCTCGATGGTTGGTGCATGCCCATATTTCTGAGTTAGAATGTTATTATTATTGAGTTTTCTCCATTTGACCACTCAAAACTCAATTACCCATGACATATAAATTGATGGGTACTGGTCTTACCTTCAATGCAATCTAAAGGTGACTTCTAGTGCTAACACCTTGGAGAAGTCACTATGTCTCTTTCTTGTGCAAAATGCGGTGGTTTCTTTACTTATTGGTGACTACTACTAGTGTGATATCTTCTTGGAAGATTTGTTGTGAAGTTTGTGAGGTATTTCTTGGTTGGGTAAGGTATTTTCTTCATCGGTTTGTTGTTTATTAAGTGTATTTTTTGCAATTCAATGGTAATATTCTTGGTAAACTCGAGATTTGTTGGAAAAAAAACTAGGAGTAAGAGTGTTTACACCCTCCATATATCACAATATTTCTTCATATAGCTAAGAGCATTTAAGTTTTTCTTCAAGAACTAGGAGGGTATACACCCTTGAAGCAAAATCTTGGCTAGGGTTTGATTTCTAGGGAGTAAGAAGATTTACACCCATAGAAATCCTAAACCTTATTTTTAGGTTTGTTTGGTGAGCTAAGTGATTGGGAAAAAGGAGACGTTTTAGATGTTATAAGGGCTTAGCCCTAACCTCTTCACTTCTCTTATTTGTTTGGCTCTCTTTACAAGCTAGTGACTCTGTAACCCATAAAAGACCCTAGTCCTCATTAATTTAGTAAAGAGATAAAGTTTCATAGNTGGATTTGTTAAAGGCTCGGTAATCAGTGACAAGGAGCATTTCTGAGGTGTCTCTTTTTGGGACTACAAAGGCGACAGAAGCACAGGGAGCAGATGATGGTTGAATGTGACCGGAGTTGATGAGGCTGGTCAATTTCTTTTCCATTTCCTCTATTTCTCGTGGGGCCAACCGGTAAGTGGGTGCATTTGGTAAGGCAAAACCCGGGATGAGGTGAATAGAATGGTATATATGGCGAGAGGGGGGAAGGACCATAGGAGTATGGAAAACATTGGCAAATTCTTGCAGTAGAGGAGTCATTGCTTCAGGAACTAGATGTGTAGTATTGTTTGGTGGTATTGGGCACACCAAACAGAGAGAGACACATTGACTCTGATGGATATGAGGGATGTTATCTTTGGTAGAAGTGGGTTTGGGTGTTTCTTCCGTTAGGATATAGGTGTGGCCATCTTTTGTAAGTTTATACTGGTGGGATTTAGCCATATAAATGGCATTTCTTTGGGCTCGGTAGGGTAGTCCGAGAAGTAAGTCTGAACAATCCAATGGCGAGACATCACAGAGGACAGTGTCTTTAAATTGGCCTATGGAAAAGGTGACCAGGCAGTGTTGAGATACCAATGGACGAGGACCATCCTTTTGAACCCATCCTATATGATAGGGTTTTGGGTGCAGAGTAGTGACCAGATGAAGGCGGTTGACTAGGTCTTGAGACACCAAATTTTTTTGGTTGCCATTGTCCATGATAAGTAAAGATAATTACTTTTTGATTTGGTAGTTGTGAGTGAAGAGGGGTTGGGTTGATGAGTTCGAATCTTCTGTGGTCGTTAAAATCAAAGAGGGATCTACTTCGGTGGGGTTTTCAAGAGAAACTTCCTAATTGTCTTCGACTGGTTGAGAAGCAGTAGGCTCAGTGAGTAAGGTTTTGTTGGTTTTCAGAGAATTGAGAACTCGACAATCTGAAGTGTTGTGGGGGTTAGTCTTGTGGAAGGAACACCAGGGTGCATTGGTATTTGGATTCGGAGAAAAAGTAGGTGGGAAGCGGGCTGAATTATTGGAGGTGGGTGTTTGAGAGACAGAGGGATTAGGGTTGGGACGAGACTGRGGAGTAAGACCCATAGGAGCTATCTTCCTTTCTATTGCCAAAGCTCTGTGAAAAAATTTGTCTAATGTATGGTTTTCAAATAACTATACTTCCCTACGGAATTGAACCAATAACCCAGAAATAAATTTAAGTATTAATACCTCTTCAGGGTCTGGAATGTGGAGCAATAGGTGCATCTTGGAGAAGTAGTCAATGTATGCTTGCACTCCTTTTGTAGGGAGTTGGCGGAGCTGGTGCCATCTGATCCATAAATATTGTAGGTACCCAGGTGGGTAGAAATGATTTCTCAAGGCTTCACAAATTTGAGCCCAACTTTTGAGTGGGTGAGAGGCAGAGGATCCTGGAGCATCCCCAATCTCTACCACGAATGTGGCCTTTTCCTGCTCTGTATCCCACCATGTTTGGGAAAGTCCTTCCAATTGCAAGGCAGCAATCTGAATTTTTATTTCTTCAGTGAGGCCTGGGCAAGTTTTGAAATATGTGGAAAGGCTACAGATCCATGAATCCATAGCTTCTCCATTGCTTTGCCTAGCAAACTTAGGGATTTGGATTCAAGTATCCAACCGGAGGGGATGTGGATTATTTTTTTGTTGCATTCTCAGTAACTCATTAAGGATAGACTTGGGGTCTTGTACAGGATTCGAGGTATTGGAGTCTGAGTCCACTGGCAAGGGATCTCTTCTAGGAGGCATCTTGAGGTAAAACCCAGTATTCAAGAAAAAACTTGGCTTTGAAACAAAATCTGGGTCAAGTTCTGTTGTGGGAACAGAGTGCGTAATACCCTGGAGAAAAGGGGGAGAGATTTGTATGCCAATAGATTTGTGAATATCCTCTCTTGGTGGTGGAGATCTGTGCGCTCCTTCGGCCAGGAGACCTGTGCACCCACCGGTATTGATAAGGAAACCTTGAGAAGGGTCTGATCTAGACTAGAAATCATGAAAACTTAAAAAAAAAATTGGGCTCATACTCAAGATTTGAAGCTTCTCCTTGGATATTGAAGCTCTGACACCAATTGATCTGCCTGAGAAGAAGATCTAGTCCCTTAGATTGCATATCTAAAAACTTCTGGCAGTTGCCCCAAACTCCAGGAAGGGTGCATTTCTGAGATGGAGCGCCTCACTGTTGTGGGGAAGAAAAAATAGATGAAAACCAATGTCGGCATGGACTGAGGTTAGCCAAAGTGATAGATTATCTCAGTATGAGTCTCGGAGACCAAAGGGAGAGTCTCAGTGCAACCATTGAGGAGGGCGCACTTCTTTCACTCCCGACAGTTGAAATGAAAAACCCAGCAAGGGCACAAACCTAGATGGTGCGCTCCTCCTTATTGCCTTGTGTAACTTGCAGTAAGAGGAATGGCACCTGAGAGATTGAACAACCGAAGGGATAGGCTAACTCTCAGAGGTGGAATCATTCAAAAATGTGACGCCAACATGCAACCATTCAGAGAGTCCCACTGGCTTTTCTAAGCACAACCCAGATAAAAAAAACAAGCAAAGAAACAGAGCAACTATCAAACAACGAGAGAAAAGGAAGCAGATAGGTTTGGCAAATGAAAAGATGCTTTTATTAGAGATAGGTTCNGGAGTAAGACCCATAGGAGCTATCTTCCTTTCTATTGCCAAAGCTCTGTGAAAAAATTTGTCTAATGTATGGTTTTCAAATAACTATACTTCCCTACGGAATTGAACCAATAACCTAGAAATAAATTTAAGTATTAATACCTCTTCGGGGTCTGGAATGTGGAGCAATAGGTGCATCTTGGAGAAGTAGTCAATGTATGCTTGCACTCCTTTTGTAGGGAGTTGGCGGAGCTGGTGCCATCTGATCCATAAATATTGTAGGTACCCAGGTGGGTAGAAATGATTTCTCAAGGCTTCACAAATTTGAGCCCAACTTTTGAGTGGGTGAGAGGCAGAGGATCCTGGAGCATCCCCAATCTCTACCACGAATGTGGCCTTTTCCTGCTCTGTATCCCACCATGTTTGGGAAAGTCCTTCCAATTGCAAGGCAGCAATCTGAATTTTTATTTCTTCAGTGAGGCCTGGGCAAGTTTTGAAATATGTGGAAAGGCTACAGATCCATGAATCCATAGCTTCTCCATTGCTTTGCCTAGCAAACTTAGGGATTTGGATTCGAGTATCCAACCAGAGGGGATGTGGATTCTTTTTTTGTTGCATTCTCAGTAACTCATTAAGGATAGACTTGGGGTCTTGTACAAGATTCGAGGTATTGGAGTCTGAGTCCACTGGCAAGGGATCTCTTCTAGGAGGCATCTTGAGGCAAAACCCAGTATTCAAGAAAAAACTTGGCTTTGAAACAAAATCTGGGTCAAGTTTTGTTGTGGGAACAGAGTGCGTAATACCCTGGAGAAAAGGGGGAGAGATTTGTATGCCAATACATTTGTGAATATCCTCTCTTGGTGGTGGATATCTGTGCGCTCCTTCGGCCAGGAGACCTGTGCACCCACCGGTATTGATAAGGAAACCTTGAGAAGGGTCTGATCTAGACTAGAAATCATGAAAACTTAAAAAAAAATTGGGCTCATACTCAAAATTTGAAGCTTCTCCTTGGATATTGAAGCTCTGACACCAATTGATCTGCCTGAGAAGGAGATCTAGTCCCTTAGATTGCATATCTAAAAACTTCTGGCAGTTGCCCCAAACTCCAGGAAGGGTGCATTTCTGAGATGGAGCGCCTCACTGTTGTGGGGAAGCAAAAATAGATGAAAACCAATGTCGGCATGGACTGAGGTTAGCCAAAGTGATAGACTATCTCAGTATGAGTCTCAGAGACCAAAGGGAGAGTCTCNATTTTTATTTCTTCAGTGAGGCCTGGGCAAGTTTTGAAATATGTGGAAAGGCTACAGATCCATGAATCCATAGCTTCTCCATTGCTTTGCCTAGCAAACTTAGGGATTTGGATTCAAGTATCCAACCGGAGGGGATGTGGATTATTTTTTTGTTGCATTCTCAGTAACTCATTAAGGATAGACTTGGGGTCTTGTACAGGATTCGAGGTATTGGAGTCTGAGTCCACTGGCAAGGGATCTCTTCTAGGAGGCATCTTGAGGTAAAACCCAGTATTCAAGAAAAAACTTGGCTTTGAAACAAAATCTGGGTCAAGTTCTGTTGTGGGAACAGAGTGCGTAATACCCTGGAGAAAAGGGGGAGAGATTTGTATGCCAATAGATTTGTGAATATCCTCTCTTGGTGGTGGAGATCTGTGCGCTCCTTCGGCCAGGAGACCTGTGCACCCACCGGTATTGATAAGGAAACCTTGAGAAGGGTCTGATCTAGACTAGAAATCATGAAAACTTAAAAAAAAAATTGGGCTCATACTCAAGATTTGAAGCTTCTCCTTGGATATTGAAGCTCTGACACCAATTGATCTGCCTGAGAAGAAGATCTAGTCCCTTAGATTGCATATCTAAAAACTTCTGGCAGTTGCCCCAAACTCCAGGAAGGGTGCATTTCTGAGATGGAGCGCCTCACTGTTGTGGGGAAGAAAAAATAGATGAAAACCAATGTCGGCATGGACTGAGGTTAGCCAAAGTGATAGATTATCTCAGTATGAGTCTCGGAGACCAAAGGGAGAGTCTCAGTGCAACCATTGAGGAGGGCGCACTTCTTTCACTCCCGACAGTTGAAATGAAAAACCCAGCAAGGGCACAAACCTAGATGGTGCGCTCCTCCTTATTGCCTTGTGTAACTTGCAGTAAGAGGAATGGCACCTGAGAGATTGAACAACCGAAGGGATAGGCTAACTCTCAGAGGTGGAATCATTCAAAAATGTGACGCCAACATGCAACCATTCAGAGAGTCCCACTGGCTTTTCTAAGCACAACCCAGATAAAAAAAACAAGCAAAGAAACAGAGCAACTATCAAACAACGAGAGAAAAGGAAGCAGATAGGTTTGGCAAATGAAAAGATGCTTTTATTAGAGATAGGTTCACCTTTTATAATAAGGGACATACTTATTTACATAGTATGTGCTCTAACACAATGAAATACAACTTATCCTAGGTTAACATGTGCGCCCCGATTTGACTTTCCCCTTGGTGGCCCAATCTGTAATACTCATGTGTTTGCAACCTAGGATTGAGTGGGAGATATGAGAATTGTATGTTGAAGGTTCTATTTTAAACTATTAACGCAATACGTTGTCATTTATGACTACGTGGGGAATATAAAAACTCATTCATTTAGCATATCAACAACTACGGAATACAATAAAGAAACAAATGCATTCAACCACATAACACAGGTTTTACCGTGGTTCACCCCCCCTAGTCTACGTCCACAAAGATCTAGCTCTTAGCTCTTTTATTATAGTAGTTCTGAAACTACAGCGCCACATGATTTACAACTCAGCTTGGATGGGTTTAGATCTATTATGAGGCGGACTAGATCGGACCCGTCTCCTCAGCCTGCGATCTAACCCTCAAGATCTACCCTCCTCGGTCCTCTCTAGCTCAACAGTTTACAAAATTAGGTCATACAGCAAAATATTACATCGCATCCGCTTCCTCGCATGTGTCTCCCTCTATGAGACCTATGTACCTATATTTATATGTTTCTGGATCCCTAGCCATTACAATGTGTTTCAAAATTCCTAACCCTAACATCATTAGGTTTTCCATGCATGCGTGTGTGCTACTCTTCCTTCCAGTTGTCGCTTCCCTCTTGCATGCCTTCTTTCCCAAAATTGCCTTTCTTTTCGCTTTGGTCTGCTGCCAATAGGCCCCCAACACTGACATGTGGCTCGTTCCAAGCCACCTAAACTTTGTGTGCTTCGTCGATCTCCCTGGTGATCGCCTAGAACTTCTCCTTTAGCTTCGTTGCTTATGTTTGAGCCTGCACGGTCTTCTCCTTGAGTGTGTTTATTGTCTGGACTACAATCTTGTCATTGATCAACCCTGCGCACTTTGCCTGGGTCTGTGCCATATATGTCTTGGCTTCCTTTGCCTGTGCAACAACTTCCTCTACTCGCTCTTGAAGTGGTTCCATTTGAGCCTGACGCTCCTTTTTTTGTGTTTGCACAGTGGTGAGTTATGCCTATAGTTTCTTCATATCCTACACCCCTTTGACACGCTCCATGATGGACATTATCTTCTGCCTCTGCTTGAGTTCCTGGATAGCTATGCTTATCCTTTCTTCTTCCTTGTCCCACTGTTGGACTTGTTGATCCTCTTCTAGCTTCATCCAAAGCTGTGTTGCATCATGAAACAAGTCGGCTATTGCGATGACCTGTCACTCTATCTCCTGTAGCTGTTGGGTTACCTCTTGCTTCCTTTGCTCCCTTACCTCTGGTGGAGTGGTAGGTGTGAGATGCTCACGAAGATTCTCAATCTCTTTCTGATATTAATCGATTACCTACGCAATATGATCAATCTTCTCTACTACTGTGAGTTTGGCCCTTTGCGCAGTCTTTGGAATATTCTTATAAGTTCTGGCCACTTTTTGTTCCAATCCGTTCACGCGCTCCCTCTCCTCTTGGGTCTTGAACTTGGCCTGCTCATATATCAATTCCAACACCTTTTCCTGTTGTAATTCAGTTGTCTATGTGCGTGCACGAGACTGTACTTCTTGGGTAACACTAACATGTAATTTGTGTAGAGCTTTGGATGGTATATGCGGCAATACCAATTGGAGTTGAGCTAATTCCTTTAGGCGTGTCTGCCCCACGATATCGTTCATACGCAAAATGTTGGGTGTAATGTGGAATGTTGCACTCGGTTGCGGTATTTTGTGGACTGTATCTCGCTCACTTGCTTTAGTTTCTTCTCATGTCTGTGATATTAACGACCCTATTCCTATGTTGCTACCTGATGCCTACGCTTCCCCGATCTACTTGAGGAACTGTCGCATGTCTGCGATCTCCTCTTGAATTTTTTCCCTGTGGTGCACATTATTCTCAAAATCCTCGAATGTACGATCTTGAACCATTTGGGCTATCATTTCAGCATCATCCTCCATGATCGTGTATTTTGGAGGTGTTCTATGCGCCTTCATCTTCTTGTGTGCACCCCCCATCTGAGTAGTTGGCCTCTTCGTCAGGCCTAGTTCTTGTGGATTGGAACTTGGTGTAGTCCCTTGCGTTGCCTCAACCTATTTCTGTTGTACTTGGGCTGGCTGCATATTATTCTTCTTCCCCTTCCGGGTCCTCGTCTTAGTTGTCCCTTNATTTTTATTTCTTCAGTGAGGCCTGGGCAAGTTTTGAAATATGTGGAAAGGCTACAGATCCATGAATCCATAGCTTCTCCATTGCTTTGCCTAGCAAACTTAGGGATTTGGATTCAAGTATCCAACCGGAGGGGATGTGGATTATTTTTTTGTTGCATTCTCAGTAACTCATTAAGGATAGACTTGGGGTCTTGTACAGGATTCGAGGTATTGGAGTCTGAGTCCACTGGCAAGGGATCTCTTCTAGGAGGCATCTTGAGGTAAAACCCAGTATTCAAGAAAAAACTTGGCTTTGAAACAAAATCTGGGTCAAGTTCTGTTGTGGGAACAGAGTGCGTAATACCCTGGAGAAAAGGGGGAGAGATTTGTATGCCAATAGATTTGTGAATATCCTCTCTTGGTGGTGGAGATCTGTGCGCTCCTTCGGCCAGGAGACCTGTGCACCCACCGGTATTGATAAGGAAACCTTGAGAAGGGTCTGATCTAGACTAGAAATCATGAAAACTTAAAAAAAAAATTGGGCTCATACTCAAGATTTGAAGCTTCTCCTTGGATATTGAAGCTCTGACACCAATTGATCTGCCTGAGAAGAAGATCTAGTCCCTTAGATTGCATATCTAAAAACTTCTGGCAGTTGCCCCAAACTCCAGGAAGGGTGCATTTCTGAGATGGAGCGCCTCACTGTTGTGGGGAAGAAAAAATAGATGAAAACCAATGTCGGCATGGACTGAGGTTAGCCAAAGTGATAGATTATCTCAGTATGAGTCTCGGAGACCAAAGGGAGAGTCTCAGTGCAACCATTGAGGAGGGCGCACTTCTTTCACTCCCGACAGTTGAAATGAAAAACCCAGCAAGGGCACAAACCTAGATGGTGCGCTCCTCCTTATTGCCTTGTGTAACTTGCAGTAAGAGGAATGGCACCTGAGAGATTGAACAACCGAAGGGATAGGCTAACTCTCAGAGGTGGAATCATTCAAAAATGTGACGCCAACATGCAACCATTCAGAGAGTCCCACTGGCTTTTCTAAGCACAACCCAGATAAAAAAAACAAGCAAAGAAACAGAGCAACTATCAAACAACGAGAGAAAAGGAAGCAGATAGGTTTGGCAAATGAAAAGATGCTTTTATTAGAGATAGGTTCGCCTTTTATAATAAGGGACCGACTTATTTACATAGTATGTGCTCTAACACAATGAAATACAACTTATCATAGGTTAACATGTGCGCCCCGATTTGACTTTCCCCTTGGTGGCCCAAGCTGTAATACTCATGTGTTTGCAACCTAGGATTGAGTGGGAGATATGAGAATTGTATGTTGAAGGTTCTATTTTAAACTATTAACGCAATACGTTGTCATTTATGACTACGCGGGGAATATAAAAACTCATTCATTTAGCATATCAACAACTACGGAATACAATAAAGAAACACATGCATTCAATCACATAACACAGGTTTTACCGTGGTTCACCCCCCCTAGTCTACGTCCACAAAGATCTAGCTCTTAGCTCTTTTATTATAGTAGTTCTGAAACTACAGCACCGCATGCTTTACAACTCAGCTTGGATGGGTTTAGATCTATTATGAGGCGGACTAGATCGGACCCGTCTCCTCAACCTGCGATCTAACCCTCAAGATCTACCCTCCTCGGTCCTCTCTAGCTCAACAGTTTACAAAATTAGGTCATACAGAAAAATATTACATCGCATCCGCTTCCTCGCATGTGTCTCCCTCTATGAGACCTATGTACCTATATTTATATGTTTCTGGATCCCTAGCCATTACAATGTGTTTCAAAATCCCTAACCCTAACATCATTAGGTTTTCCATGCATGCATGTGTGCTACTCTTCCTTCCAGCTGTCGCTTCCCTCTTGCATGCCTTCTTTCCCAAAATTGCCTTTCTTTTCGCTTTGGTCTGTTGCCAATAGGCCCCCAACACTGACATGTGGCTCGTTCTAAGCCACCTAAACTTTGTGTGCTTCGTCGATCTCCCTGGTGATCGCCTAGAACTTCTCCTTGAGCTTCGTTGCTTATGTTTGAGCCTGCACGGTCTTCTCCTTGAGTGTGTTTATTGTCTGGACTACAATCTTGTCATTGATCAACCCTGCGCACTTTGCCTGGGTCTGTGCCATATATGTCTTGGCTTCCTTTGCCTGTGCAACAACTTCCTCTACTCGCTCTTGAAGTGGTTCCATTTGAGCCTGACGCTCCTTTTTTTGTGTTTGCACAGTGGTGAGTTATGCCTATAGTTTCTTCATATCCTACACCCCTTTGACACGCTCCATGATGGACATTATCTTCTGCCTCTGCTTGAGTTCCTGGATAGCTATGCTTATCCTTTCTTCTTCCTTGTCCCACTGTTGGACTTGTTGATCCTCTTCTAGCTTCATCCAAAGCTGTGTTGCATCATGAAACAAGTCGGCTATTGCGATGACCTGTCACTCTATCTCCTGTAGCTGTTGGGTTACCTCTTGCTTCCTTTGCTCCCTTACCTCTGGTGGAGTGGTAGGTGTGAGATGCTCACGAAGATTCTCAATCTCTTTCTGATATTAATCGATTACCTACGCAATATGATCAATCTTCTCTACTACTGTGAGTTTGGCCCTTTGCGCAGTCTTTGGAATATTCTTATAAGTTCTGGCCACTTTTTGTTCCAATCCGTTCACGCGCTCCCTCTCCTCTTGGGTCTTGAACTTGGCCTGCTCATATATCAATTCCAACACCTTTTCCTGTTGTAATTCAGTTGTCTATGTGCGTGCACGAGACTGTACTTCTTGGGTAACACTAACATGTAATTTGTGTAGAGCTTTGGATGGTATATGCGGCAATACCAATTGGAGTTGAGCTAATTCCTTTAGGCGTGTCTGCCCCACGATATCGTTCATACGCAAAATGTTGGGTGTAATGTGGAATGTTGCACTCGGTTGCGGTATTTTGTGGACTGTATCTCGCTCACTTGCTTTAGTTTCTTCTCATGTCTGTGATATTAACGACCCTATTCCTATGTTGCTACCTGATGCCTACGCTTCCCCGATCTACTTGAGGAACTGTCGCATGTCTGCGATCTCCTCTTGAATTTTTTCCCTGTGGTGCACATTATTCTCAAAATCCTCGAATGTACGATCTTGAACCATTTGGGCTATCATTTCAGCATCATCCTCCATGATCGTGTATTTTGGAGGTGTTCTATGCGCCTTCATCTTCTTGTGTGCACCCCCCATCTGAGTAGTTGGCCTCTTCGTCAGGCCTAGTTCTTGTGGATTGGAACTTGGTGTAGTCCCTTGCGTTGCCTCAACCTATTTCTGTTGTACTTGGGCTGGCTGCATATTATTCTTCTTCCCCTTCCGGGTCCTCGTCTTAGTTGTCCCTTCTTTTGTCTACTTTGTTTTGGTCTGGCCCGTCCTTGGTTTCCTCGACACTGGGACTTCCTGAGGCTATGTTTCTCCCTGCCTTGCCTCCTCTTTCATTGTCCTTACAGGTATGTCTTGGGTGAGGACTAGAATCTTCCAGTCGTCTTCCCAATCCCTAATAACCATTTTTAAGTCGCCCTCTATGATGCAGTAGCGCAATTGTACCCACTGCTTGTCAGGGTCCTTTCGCACCTCTATCCACATTGCATGTCAAGTGGCCTTGAAGTTAGCGATGTACCGATAGTACGTGACATCCTGTGGTGTTATTCTCTAGAGTTTGGCAATGGCCTCCTATAGATCGTGTAGATATCCTTCGAATATGGATGTGTTCATCTTTCTAATCCTAGCATCTGACGCGGCACCAAGTGATAAATATCTCGCTCCATGATTAGGTTTGGGTCTGGTGGCGAAAAATACATATTTTGGTTCCTTCCATCCCATAATGTCTATTAGCATGAGCAACCATGAGTAATAAAATTTTGTTCCTAGATCCTGCGTATTCTTGCAATCATCCAGAAAGAAATTCAAAAGATAAGGTGCCCAGCTAACTATGGTTGCCTCGACACATTGTGCTGCAACTGCGATGACCCCAGCCGAGACTTCCTCCTTGCAGCTTGCAGGCCATGATTTTTGCAGCCATTTGTGTTGCGACATCATTTATCCTTTTGATGATGATTCCTTGCATCCCCTTGTCAGCGTCGTATTTCTTTTCCATCTCTTTCGCGAGTGCTTTCTACTTTTTTTCGTCATCGAGAAAT
>JZKD02S1676470.1:266463-296347 GCA_000966675.3 Picea glauca | reverse complement strand
AGATATTCGAAATCACATTCACATTTGAACATGAAGCACCCTCCATACATGCAACACTACAGGCCATCAGAACAAAGATCTTATCGAAGGTAGAATCGATGGAAGAAGTACCATTAGGAAGTGTGCACAAATCCAAGATGATGGTCCAAAAGCTATTGGAATGCTATAATGTCATGCAGGAAGAATATGAGGAAGAATATCCTAGGAATGTGCATGTACCAAAGACACAAGGAACATATGCAGTAGAAGGGCCAGAGCTTCACACAACCTATAAAGACAAAGACAACCAACATTGGGACAACAAAGAATCCTAAGTTTGCCCAGATAGGAGACTATTGGAAGGATGAGACAATTGAGAAGGTGGTAGACTTAGTACAAAAATATTAGGAATTATTTCCAACCACACATTCTCTGAGATGAAAGGGATAACAAGCTATTTAGGTGAGATGAAGATTCCATTGAAACCTGGAGCTAAGCCAATACTACAGAGACCCTATAGATTGAACCCAAGGTATGTTGACTACATTTTTGGTCAACAAGATTAAGCTGACAAAGCATTTCCAGTCTCCCCATCAATTCAAATTGCTTGCGAAAAATTTTCGACCCCTCTCGTTAAAATTGATGCAATCTCTTTAGAGAAATCATCGTGGCTCTTGACCCATTACTAAACATGACCCTTTTCCCACTCATCTCATTACTTTACTAGCACTCTCATACTTTTCACTTTTAGTTTTAATAAATAAAAAGAAGACAAATTATCTAAATTTCACATCATAAACCCATCATGCTATTCCTTAGGCTCACATGTCTTAGTTTTTAAAAAGGTATACTTCATCTCTCTCATTTATCATAAATGTTATACGATAACTGTGGAATATGACTTTGAAACCTTTTTCATGCCATACTCAAAATTGCCACACTCTCACTTTTTATATCCCATATCTCTCAAGAGATAAAAATTTATGACATGAGTATTATACCACTATTCTTTTGAAAGGTCAAGGCTTCATATATGCCTCATACACCAAATGATGAAAGGCGATCCTATGGGATCCACAACTCAAGTTTTGAGACATATTTAATACATGATAGTTTGAATTAATGAAAATCATGTTCAAGGTTGTCTCTTCAAGGGGATCTTTGTTTTGTAATACTATGATGCATGCGAGACGAGATTAAAACATAATCCACTCACATACTTTACTTCATTAAAAACGACATAAAGTTGAAGCCTGCCACGACCAAGTTGTATTTGACTCTCTCTATCAATCGTATTGAATACGATCAATGAAAGCATGATTTTTGTTTGCGTTTGGAAACCTAGGCTCCTTAAAAAGGCATAGTAGGTCTGGAAGATACACTCAGGTTCATATGCATAAATAGATCAGGTGTGGTTGGAAGTTCTAGTGTAGAGTCACGTCATCAATCACCATCTTATTCCCAGCCCTCTCCAGCTAGTGGTGTAAGTATAATTTCTCTGTTGAGAAACAAAAATGCCGACGTGCCAAGGAAAAGCTATTACGACAAGAGATGGCACAACCGGCCATGAATTTCATTAATGATGCTGCAAGAATTCATCTCAGGAGATGCAAGTTCAAAGAAACAACGATGATTGAGACCACATCAAAATAATAGGATATGATCACCTGCAAAGGAGTGAAACGCCACTGTCATCACAGTTAATTTTTTTATTTATTTAAATTCATCTCTGTATTAATGACAAAGATCCAATTATAAAAGCTTTAGTCGCCCGAACTTTGTAGATTCAATCTCGGAAAAATACGAGGCTATTAAAAAGTGTGAGCAACCAAATAATCTACGGCTAGATGCAACAATAACGTACAGGTTAATCAACCAGGATCACCTGAGACATATATTGATCGATTTTGTCACAGTTGGGGTTTCTAAGGTTGTAATAGTTTTTGAGAGAGAATGCTAGTTCTAGAGAAGTTGGTACATATATAAGAGTAACACCAATATTTCTAAACTATTTGTTTCATATTATTTATTAACTGGAAAAATTAGAATCTGTTTTCAATCGATTCACTACAACCCATTTAAAAAAACGATTTCAACTTCTACAACGATCTACCAAAGGATATAGAATGAGCAACAAACAACCATATCAAGGAGGAAAAACTTTGAGAGGGGTATGCTTGGAGTGCACTGAGGTTTTCTTCTTTGAATTATTATTCATTCTCTATATTTTCAACAGGGATTGTCAAAGTTGTTAGTAGTAGGGAGTATTGTGAAGCAGCGAAGGGATGAAGTGACGATGAGTTTTACTAGTTCTCATAAGGTGAATGGTTTACTTGTCACTTTGTTGTATTTAGGTCCCATTTTATTCAACACTAACCAGTTTTGATATGGAGGTTCTCACCTTGTATTATTGCCACCATTGCTCCATTCTATTTTGGCCCAGCTTTCTTCTTCTTTCACTCTTGGTCGTTCTATTGTAATTATGTTCTAGAATGGCTAAAGACTAAATATCTTTATGTTCTACAATGACTAAAAGCTAAATACGTGGCTCAAGTCTACCCAAAGATTTGTAAATTAGTATCCAAGAATTGTATAGGGATCAATTTTAAATAAATATGAAAATCTTTTGAGCTTCGAAATTGTTTCTTTATTTGTTTTATTTTAAATCTAATTTTTCTTCAATTTTTTTTTAAGCACAACACTTAAAAAAAAAAAAACTTATGAATTTATTACTTTTGTAAAAAATGTATATAAGTTTCATTCATTTTATTTTCATTAGCTAGATTTAATATGTACAATCTTTTTTTTATTTTCTTTATTGTTTTAGTTCTTTTATTATTTATTACATTTTAACTTAAAAATAAAAATAAAAAAAATATCACATCACTACAGTGTTACTCTAATTTATTTTTGTAGTCTTTAAACTAATTTCTTGCTTAATATATTTTTCTTTTAATCTTTGTAGTCTTTAAACTAATTTCTTGTTTAATATATTTTTCTTTTAATCTTTGTAGTCTTTAAACTAATTTCTTGTTTAATATATTTTTCTTTTAATCCTTTGTCTTTAGCATTAACATAATTACATTAACTCTTCTTTAGTTTTGTCTTAATTTACTCTCTTACAAAATAAATACAAAAATATTATTAAGTTAGGGGTTTCTTGTACATATTTTTCTTTAGTTGTTTAATTTCTTTTAAGTTTTTATTTAACTTTGTTATTTCAACTCTATGCACTCATACACATAAGCAAATACAAAATTATGAAGTTGCAAAACTAAACAGAAATCAAATTAAAAAAAAGAAAAGAAAAAAAAACAAAGCAAAAGGATTTCATGCTTGGACTTTAGGTTAGAGGAGATTTAGCCTAGAGTCTAATGTGTTTTCTTGTCGGGGCTCTAAATCCAGGGTGGCATTCCCATCTCCTCTCGCCTATCCCCACAGGAGGTCAAGATATTATGGTGTTGGGGACTCTTTAGTCCCTCAACATCAACATATTTTTGGTGACCATATTGGGGAGGATAATTCAATGGTTCTTTCCTATGTTTTTTTTTTAATTCTTTCAAACCTAGATTTATACTCTCCAGATTTCTATGTCTTAGTTAATTGGTAGCTTGTTTGGTGTTTGTAACCCTATGGTTTCAACTACTAACCTTGGGAAGATCAATAGCAAGTATGAGTTTTTCTAATTTGAAGAGGACCTAAATAATTTCCAATGGTTTGTGCCCACCCCCTTAAGTTTTCTCACCCGGTTAATCCCTTACCTCACAAATTCAAGCAACATTTTCCTTTATTTCATGGTGATGGAACTGTTACAATCCCTTACCTCACAAATTCAACCAACATTTTCCTTTATTTCATGGTGACATAATTGTTACAGTGGTTGAACATATTCATGCATTTTTAAATGCTTGCACCATCCTTTGAGTTAATGATAATGATAGTTGCATGTTTTTGTTCATGAACTCCCTTCAGGGTAATGCCACTTCTCTATTTGCTAACCTTCATGATGAATGCATCTCCACATGGTCTGGACAATCCTATTGGTTTACTTCCACCTTTGGCCATTTGGATAATCCTTATGAGCACCTTAAGAGATTTAATCACTTGCATATGAATGATAATGAAAGCATTTTTGCATTTAACCTTAGGTTTATACAGTTATATAATTCAATTCCTATTTCCATCAACCCTACCAACTTGGATGCCCTCTTGCATTATTATAAACTTCCACCTCCTTTTTACCGATGGCTATCCTTAACCACTTTCCTTTACTTCGAAGAGTAAATCCGTAGAACAAGTTTTGACTTTGGTGTTCACGATTCACACAAATATTTGTCTTCCTTAATCCCCATCATCAAGAATTTACAGGATCACATGTTCTCCCTTGAATATCAATCTTCAAATCATGCCTACCATGGGATATCTTTGGAGCCCTCTCTCCTCAGGCCTAATTATAATGACTTCACTATTTGTGGTCAAAAGCTTGGATGTGAAGAAGATCATGATCATATCATGATGCTTAATGATCAACCCACCTCCCACATTCCAAATATCACCCTTCTTAAACCTCATAGAAAAATTAAACCCCAAGATAATCTTTCATTTCAAGCCTCTCATCCACACACATACAATGGTGAATTTGATTATGAAAATGAAGAAGTCAAATTAGACCAAGTTAAACCTATTTATGACACATTTGTATTTAGCTATGATGCTAATGAGTGGTTAAAACTGTTAAAATGGGAGAGTAGAGTGATAAACAAATATTCAATTGCTTATAATATCAATACAATGGACTCTATTATATAGAGTGTACAGGTTGTTATCAGATCTAACTTATTCTAAAGATAACTGGAGAGGTTGAGAGAATATCTCAACCACACACCAAACTAGGATCTCACCAATCCAAATCTCTAACAACCTCTTAATAATAGGATCACACAACTCACGTAGAGATGAACTCTACCTCTCAATAAATTAGCTAGTATATTAGATAAGTAGGAATTATATATTCCAACACTCTCCCTTAATGACTACTTATCTAAATATCTATGTGGTCATATCTTCGTGTGCTTCCTCTTGTACCTGCATCTGATTATTGACGTCCATATAAAGAGAAATCCATCTACCAGAATACACGGGTCATCAGCCGCTTTAACCTCCAGTTCTATAGGAATCCTTTTCAGCTACATGGTTCATTCAACCGTTCTTCCTCATAGCTCCCCCTTCATCACATCATCAACCTGGGTTTTATTTCGGCTTACCCATAACTGTGCTCTGGGTTTTCTCGGATTACCCTCAACCATGCATCAGGTTTTCTCGGATTACCTGTAACCATGCACTGGGTTTTCTCGGATTACCCTCAACCATGCACCAGGTTTTCTCGGATTACCTGTAACCATGCTCTGGGTTTTCTTGGATTACCCTCAATCATGCACCAGGTTTTCTCGGATTACTTGTACCCATGCTCTGGGTTTTCTCGGATTACCCTCAACCATGCACCAGGTTTTCTCAGATTACCTGTAACCATGCTTTACATAGTGGTTTCTAGATTACCATGAAATTTTCACATTAGGGGGTATACAATGGCTTAGGTACATAGATTTTTCTAGGACCACTACATCAAAATATCCTAGTCTTGCTTTCAATTACATGTCTCACAAATAACATAACTATGCACACCTTCAAACCAAAAAAATATCAATAACAATACTTGTAAAATCATAACTCAATCATAACTCTGTGAGTCCGACGGAATGGGCACGTACACCTCACTTCATTTCGCTATAACACCTCCATGTAATTTGTAGAAGAAATTCTTGAACATTCTCTTCGGCAACACTGTGGTTCCGGCCATGTCATCTGAATCAAGACCATCTCCAAAAATATTGCTCTAACCCTGACCCCAATGCAGAAATTTTTTGCTTCATCGATAATTCTCATAATCTCAACAGTTCTCTGTGCAGGTTGGTCTACAGAATCGTATTGATTGCTAGTATGAGCATCCAACAAGTCTGCTGGCAAATTCTTCAAAAAACCACTCGTGATTCTAGATTTCAGTCATTGTTATTCGCATGATAGGATTTGCAACAAAAATTCTAGAAAGCAAGTGCGACATTCTGATGTAATGTGAACAAAATCTGGGATGTAATACTGTGCAGTCATTATACGACCAATGGTCTTGTGGAAATTCTTCGGTTCCTCGAGATCCTCAAATGGATATGCTCCTACAAGCATAACATAGAGTGTCACACCACAGGACCATACATCTGCGATATTTCCATCATATTCTTTCTTGGACAAAAATTTTGGAGCTATGTATGCAGGTGTCCCAACAGTTGAGTTGGGATGAGAATGAATCACAGAAGACTTGGAATAGCCAAAATCACAGATCTTCAGACGAGGTGTAGGATTTCCATGCAAAAGAGTATTTTCCAGCTTCAAGTCACGGTGACAGACTTGCATAGAATGGAAATAGCTTACACCTGAAATAAGTTGCTGAAAGAAAAAACATGCCTCATCCTCACTAAAGCAGCCTGCATTGCAAATGTGCTCATATAGCTCACCCCCTGCAGCATATTCCATAACAATTGCTAGATGGGTTGGAGTCAATATCACCTCTTTGAATTGAATGATATTTGGATGGCGCAACGAGCAGTGATTGATGATCTCTCTTTTCACGTTTTCATCAATATATTTGCCCCGCTCAATGTCTTTGACAGCAACGAGATCCCTGGTCTGTCTGTCACGCATTAAGCGCGCTACGTCGAAATTGCCCGACCCGATATCTTTGACGAGCTCATAGTGATCGCTATCATGCATGATAGGCATAATATCCATGGCTTATGGAAATGTTGATGAAACTTCAGCAAACGACCCTCTGTCCATTATCGGGCGATCTTAGAGCTCCTGAAACAGGCCTCTGAGGGTGAATCCACGGTTTTCGATCTCAAATGATTTCTTCCAACATCAGCAAAGAGAGAACCTCACGTCACACAGATCCATCATGCTATGCTTCCGTTCCATCTTGTCTTCAAGTCGACCTGCCGAAAAACTCTTCACGCACCACACGCCTCTACTCTCCTCATGTGCCTGGGCACTCCCGTGAGGGAGTCACGCCCAACCCTGACGCTCTGATACCATGTTAAAATGGGAGAGTAGAGTGATAAACAAATATTCTATTACTTACAATATCAATACAATGGACTCTATTATATAGAGTGTACAGGTTGTTATCAGATCTAACTTATTCTAAAGATAACTGGAGAGGTTGAGAGAATATCTCAACCACATACCAAACTAGGATCTCACCAATCCAACTCTCTAACAACCTCTTAATAATAGGATCACACAACTCACGTAGAGATGAACTCTACCTCTCAATACATTAGCTAGTATATTAGATAAGTAGGAATTATATATTCCAACAAAAACAAGTTAGTGAAGACCCATATGACTTTATTGATACATGTGATGAGTCCTCTTTTGAATATTTTCATGAGTTCGATCAAGATCTTAAATTGTATAACATATTTCTAATCCATTGTTTCAATCAAGAGAGGTTAAGGAACTTGAAACTAGTGGGCATATCCCTCCTAGGTGCACTTTTCCCTTCAATGATGATGACTATTTTAAGGACATACCTATGTTTTTGAACCCATATTATGAATCTTGTTTGCATTATGATGACCTTGTTCCTCATAGGAAGATTCCTAGAGATGATATTAATTTGTTTGATGAATGCATTGATCATCTCTTTGATATACAAACCCTAAATTCTAAACCTGATGTCCTTTATTCAATCGATACTTTCAATATTAAATGCAAAACTTCTCATGTTGGTTGGCAAGTCTTGGAGGTTGGTAATCGTTTATTTTGGGCATTGATTAGTCATTTTTGCTCACCATACACATATGTTGGTTGGCATGTTGGAAATCCTTCCACTCATAAAGTTTTCAAAGTCGTAAGACCCACATGCAAAACAAACGACACATTCCTTTATGATAAATGACATCCTACATGAGCCCAAGTTAATGCTCTTCTTTTCGTGTGTACATAAATAAAACATATATAAAAATGTAAATAAATAAAAGATAAAAAAATAAAACAAATTACGAAAAGGGGTAAATTAGGTTTTTGTTGGCTTCACATTTATTTGGTTTCTTTTCTCACTTTTGTTCTACTTTTAGTTTTTTCTTTTTCTTTTCTTTTTCCGCCCTTTTGATGGTATTGACCAAATTTTTTTTGGTGGACAACAAGCTTGCAGGTGAACAAATTTTCCTTCTTTTTGTCGTAATTCCTCGCTTTGTCTACTATACACTTTCTAAGTGAGACATCCTTGCTCGTCACAGTTATTAGTCCTTCCCACATTTTCCATCTTTCCCTTTCTCCATCCCCTCCATTTTGAGATAGCTCCAACATACATGTTGTGGATGCTCAATGTTAATCTTGGGTTTTTCCTTCAACACGCATCCACGATAGTTTGTCTAGATTTCTAACCATTTTTTCAAGATCCAAAGAGTTTGTCACTTTTGATTATACAATAGGACCAAACCCCCTCATACTTACCACTTTTCATGAGTTATTCCACGAAGTCCTGATCCATGAATCACTTGGCCTCCATCTTGTTTCCCCCTGTTGTATAATCTGGTCCACCTAACCCTATCGACCTCTTCTTGTCTCACACTGAGTCACCCTCAGTCCTTTCATTACCTAACCCTTCCCCTTCCCTTCAAAAGAATCAAATGATCATAAAATCAGAGTTTTTCACACTTGCATGCCATTGTAAGTGACATGCATATGTTGGTTGGCATTTGTTCACTACATTTTTGATCAATAGTATTAATCCCACAAAGCATTTCCAATCTCCCCATCAATTCAAATTACTTACACAAAAGTTTCTCCCCCTCTCGTTAAAGTTGAACCAATCTCTTTAGAGAAATCAACTTCACTCTTGACCCATTACTAAAAATGACCCTTTTCCCACTCATCTCATTGCTTACACTCTCATATTTTTCACTTTAGTTTTAATAAAAATAAAGTTCACATCATAAACCCATCATGTTATTCTTTATGGTAACATGTCTTTGTTTTTAAAAAGGTATACTTCATCCCTCTCATGTATCATAAATGTTATCCCATAACTTTGGAATATGACTTTGACACCTTTTGCATGCCATAGTCAAAAGAAAATATATTATTTTATTTGTCACACTCTCACTTTTTATATCCCATATCTCTCTCAAATATTTAAGTTATGACATGAATATTATACCATTATTCTTGTGAAAGGTCGAGGTTTCATATATGCCTCATACACTCAATGATGAAAGGCGATCCTATGAGATCCACAACTCAAGTTTGAATTTATGAAAATCATGTTCAAGGTTTACTTTTGAATGGGATCTTTGTTTTGGAATACTATGATGCATGTTAGACGAGATTAAAACATATTCCACTCACACAGTTTACTTCATAAAAAATGACAGAAAGTTGAATCCTGCCATGGCCAAGTTGTATTTGACGCTCTCTGCCGATGGTATTGTATACGATCAATCAAAGCATGATTTTTGTTTGTATTTGGAAACCTAGGATCCTTAAAAAGGCATAGTAGGTCTGGAAGATACACTTAGTTTCATGCATAAATAGACGGGGTGTGGTTGGAAGTTCTAGTGTAGAGTCACGTCGTCAATCACCATATTATTCCCAACCATCTCCAGCTACTGGTGTGAGTATAATTTCTCTGTTGAGAAACAAAAAATCCGACGCTCCAAGGAGGATTTTGCTAGATAAAATCCTACAATGATTTTTTTCATTCAATTAGAGAACCATTGAAAGTATGGATAATATATGTAGCGCAGACATAGGAAAAGAGACTAGATGAGATCTATCAATTACAAAGTTGACTTAGATCGTTAAGTTTGGTATTTGGGTACTAATTTTTCATGGTTCCGATCCGAATTCGAGATTTGGAATAGCCCCATGTTTTTCAAAAATCCTCCTCACCATGAAAAGGATATATGACATTGAAGGCTTAGTACAAAAAAATAATGAAATTATGTTAGTACAAATGCTATCATAAGCCATGTATTAGATAGCAATCGGTCATCGAGGAGTCTACCACCAAGGGAAACTTCGTGTTAATCACTACAATCTACTTTACAACTATATTAGGAGCGAAAGTATTGGAAACTAGATCATAACAAATCGAAGGGTTTCTAAATTCAGGCAATCATACTATCCATTACTTAAATTTATTTTATTGGATGCCCATATGCAAACATTACATATGGAAACCTGGATGGTGTCAAGTGAAAGTATTGGATACGAAATTGGCCATTGTACATCTATTATGCTACAAAATATGATTACAAATTCCAGCGTAAATCGTTCACCATTATAGGATGCAAGTCAGGAGGAGCATATTCACCTTAGTGTTGTGATACAAGATATGCCAAATAAATGAGTAAGTGTGGTGCACCGGAGGAAGGTAGAAACATCAATGAAAGGCATGATTGAAAACATTTCAATTGTCAATGTTGATAATGAGAGTTACAAAGATATCACCACCATACAAGGGTTACGTCCTCAAAATAAAAATTTCTAGATACATCTAAGCAGATCTTGAAAACCAAGATCCTATAAAACCAAGGTTGGTGTTCTCTAACTATTGTCAGAAGAGACACATGTATCATAGGGTCAGTATAACTATTATTCAAAATCTTACTCACAAGAGTCATCGACTCATTAAGACTCGCCCACCTTCCCCAATGGAAAAACTATTACGACAAGAGATGGCACAACCGGCCATGAGCTGCTTTAATGATGATGCAAGAATTCATCTCAGGAGATGCAAGTTCAAAGCAACAATGATGATTGAGACAACATCATAATAATAGGATATGATCATCCGCAAAGGAGTGAAACCTCACTGTTAATTTTTTTTTTCAAATGTATCTCTCTAATAATGAGAAAGTTCCAATTATAAAAGATTTAGTTGCCCAAACTTTGTAGATTCATTCTTGGAAAAATACGAGGCTATTAAAAAGTGTGAGCAACCGAATAATCTACGACTAGATGCAACAATAACGGTACAAGTTAATCAACTAGGATCACCTGAGACATATATTGAGCGATTTTGTCAAGGCTTAATTTGGTTGAATTGTTCCCCTTGAGCTGGAGGTCCACATGTGTGATCTGGGTGGATTTTGACGCACATGTCCATATGTCGACGTCGCTGTGGAGAAAACCCATGTTTCTGATTTTTTCCTCAAAGTGCGTGATTATGCTAAACAAAGATAGGTACCAGAATGACAATATTGGTGCAGAAATGTTGAACTTTTGTTATGGTACAAGAACATTGATTGTGCTAGTACAAGAATCACACTTCACAAACCGTCATAAGTCATTTGCGCTAGGAAGATAGTACAGTAAGGAAAGTGGGTGGGTTGGGCTTGGTTGGATAGGGATTGGTTGATTGAACTTATTTATACTTAATGGCTTCCGAGATGAGGGACAATTTCCAGTCTGATGGCTTGTGTACATTTACTTCCATGATATAATCATCTTTTAAGCACTAAAAAGATAGAAAATACGATGTATTAACCACACTAGAGAAAATGACGAAATATGACATTTAATTAGGGTTTATGGTGTGCATTAACAACTAAATGCGAGAAGAGGTGTAATAATTAATGTTTTTGTATAGAGGAAAACATGGAAAAAGTGGAGCTCAACCCAATAATTTGCATGTCCTCATGCAAACAAGGTGAACTCATGATAGTCTTCTTATGAATTTATGTGACCTTGTTTCTTTGTCTAGGTGTTGGTGCTTGCGGAGCGACACTCTAGAAACTAATTATACTATCACAGATTGATTTAAAATAGAGAAACAAAATTATCATGAAAATGGAGGACAAGCAAGGGATGGGTTATCATAGGGTGGTATGAGTGTGGAGAATGTGAAATGATGGGGATGGTGGTCATATGAACTTGGACACCTTTATACTCTGTATCTTATATTCATTCTAAGACCAAGATTCACATGTGGCTCTTTGCTTGAATAGGAAGCCATGAATTCATCCTCTTATTCAGAATCATTCAAATGACTTAGGAATGCTCTATGGTGTACAAGGAGAAGACACTATAGATGTTGCTTTGTGTTTGTACCACATATTTCCTTTTCATTTCTAGGTCTTATGATGAGAGTATAATTTTCATTATGACTGGTGGAGTGAAAATGAAAATTTTAGTGAGTAGTTGTGATGGTACTTTCTAAGCGGTAATAGTGCGTAGTGGGGTGTGGGATGGGTAATAGTGGTTATGCATCATTTTTTCCAAATTCTTAGTAAATTAAAGAGATTTATACATGTTTTACCTCAAGTTATGTATTCTTTGAATTCTAATGCACGCTGAAGTGGAAACTATGCCGAATCGGATGAAAAATCCGTGGAACCATGTTGTGGACCGTTGAAAATTGAAGATGAGGTGGAGAAAAGCTGAGAACTATTGAAGAGAATGAAGCTGATGAGAGATGAAGAGAATGGAATCTGATCTGCTAGATCCCGAAAAAAAATGGCTGAGATGAACTGAAGATGTTGGAGATGTTGAAGAGAGACTCTGAAGATTTGGAGATCTCCCCCAAACCCAAGTGTTTGCATGTCCTCATGTAAAATTCTTAAGACTGAGTGGCATGCGGCTATAAGAAAACAATTTCTTCCAACTTTTGTTGATACCAATCCAAGAGTTGATAAGAACATAAATCTGAGAGCTTCTAATGAATTGTGGGCACAAAGTCCATGATTGTTAAGCCTGACCACACATAGATAAAATCATTAGATCGTATAATAAAATGATCATAACATGAAGTACATCCAATGTCACATTTTGAAAATTTAGATTTGAACAATTTTCAAAGATCACTTATGAATATTCCCCCTCTATGGATGACCGAGATAATTCAAGCATAACCCACAAAAAATGTATAATCAACTCTTTTGTTCTATAGAAAATATTTCTATTTTCTTGATTAAACAAAATTCATCAAAAGATTAGCAACACTTATGTTCAGAGAGACCTGTATAAATTAGAGTAGGGATTTTGTTCTTCTCCTTTAGGAAGGAAAATAAAAGAGTATTATTAGTCTCAACAAATGAAAACCCCATAGGAAATGAGTCAACCTTTTTCACTCTGAAAATATTTATACTCATTCAAGTAACAAAGATAATTTCACAGTTGAGTATATTAAGCTTCTAAGATCATGGTCCCAATATTAAGATAGTACATCTTAGATATAGTATGAATTGGATGATAGGGTCTTAAGGTTAACTTAGGGTTATTTTCAAATAGAAAATATATGGATTTTGTTTAACCTTTAGTTCAACCATGCATGTTTCTTATTAATGATTTACACAAGTATATCGTTCATATAGACAAATATAGATTAGGCATATCAAAATCAAAACCCATTTCCAACAATTTTGTTCAGTACTCCTATGGGATAATTTAGACATATAAGAAAATATCCCCCCCACGCAGAATGCCCTATTGCCCACGAGCCTGTTCAGTACCCTGATGGGTTTTCCTAGTCATACCACAGTCTGGTACCCATTGCCAACATACATGTTTAGTATCACGATGGGTTAGCTTCTTACACCCATTTTCCATTAGAGTCTCTTGTCCCAAAGTTCACCCTTAAGATAAAATTTCATAGGTTTATTTTGCATGGGTGAATGGAGGAACAACTTTGAAAACCTTTTTATGGAATGGGATGGTATTAGGTTGGAAGATATTATACAAATTTACCATAAAATATTGTTCACATGAAAAATAGACATATGCATTTAGATCACTCCAAATACATGTCATGGTTAAATCTACTTAATGTGTGGTGGATGAGGCCATTACAAAATAACCTAAAGTACCTCTAGTCCCTAAGGTCACTCTCCTCACATAGGATTATAAAGACATGTCATGGTTAAATCTACTTAATGTGTGGTGGATGAGGCCATTACAAAATAACCTAAAGTACCTCTAGTCCCTAAGGTCACTCTCCTCACATAGGATTATAGTAGTGTTCCCATGGGTAGAAACATCATGTACTTTCCTACTACTATTTAATAAATATGATCTACTAACCAACTTTGAGATACGATAAGGTTGTACTAGCTTCCTACGGGTCTCATAATATGGACTTTTAACTTGATGTAATCCCACAATTAAAAAATAGGACTATGAACTATTGCTATAATAAATGGTCTGAAATTTTGTATAAAGAAAGGAGTAGAAATATCTAAAAGAAATGAAAATGATTAGTTATGTCAAGAAGTCTTGGGTTTGACATTTGCATTTTTTTCTTTTTATTTTTACCCTGTTAATAATTGTCTAAAATGTGAATTCTAGTAAGGAAAATAGTTCGGAAAAATAGTAGGGAAAACTAATAAAAGTTAGAAAACAATTTTCAAACAAACAAAGTTTAGGGGAGTAATAGGAAATGAAATTCAGTTGTCCCAAAACAGTCTTAGGTAATAAAATATCAAAATAAAAGAAAGTTTTTATGAAACAACATAACCAAAATAAATGAAATTACTTCCCTGAATAAGTCGTAAAGATGTTCTCCCAATCTCGCTGAAAAGAGGATACCTGCAAAAATTCAACAAATCATCATAGCCTAATTTATTTGGAAAACTTGAAAAAAATCTCACTATCATCTTGAAAAACAAACTAAGAATTTTGAGGCCAATAGACTCCCTTAATATTAGTTTATCATCCTGATAGTTTCAATTATTGGAAAATATATAAAAATGATGTTGCACCAAACTAACAACTATATGCAACATTTACTCATTTATTTATTATCCTACCTTACCTAAGAAAAGACCCATTTTCAAGTATATGAATATTTCCAATGAATCCACATGCATAACAGGATTATGAATATACTCACATTAATGTTTGAACAATATAATTTAATAAGTACTTGAATATGAGGAACCAATTGATACAAATGATAGGATGTGAAGAGTTGTCAAAGAAGAGAGTGGTAGTTTAATGTGGTCGTTGTCTGGAACCAATGTTTGATAAAGTCATGATGTCCTTGGTTCACTTCCTCATTTAGACCACTCTACATGTCTCCATGTATCATGCCATGAATATCATATTCTTTCAAATAATTGGTCTCGTTGGTGCATAAAGGATCTTCAGAAAGACATATTAGGAACTCCTCAATCTCAGGTTCTAATGGTGTCTATCCATCAGATGTGGTCCATGATTCTTTAGTCTCCTCTATAGGACGAAAATAGTGATAACAGAAGGCTTCTATATCTTCACGTGGATGTGGCTCATGGAACTTTGGTTCTTCTATGTCTTTTGGAGAAGAAGATAAGTTCTTGACTGATGTCAAGATTTTCTCTTCTTGAGAGGCAAAGATCCCAACTGCTGCTAGGATTTGAGAGAGTTCTTCCAAACTCTTGATCATCTTTGAATCCTTATTTCTGGTTTGGGGGTCTTGTCTCACACATGAATTAGTGCATAGAATTCTTATAACGCCCAAAATATTTTTGATAAAAATGAAATGAAAACTAACTAACACTGAAAGCAATTTTAAGCAAACCATAAGAAATGATAGAAACTAATTCTAGAATTTGAAAAGCATACCACACTTGCATGAAAAGAAACACACTTGAAGGAAAGTAAACACACTTTGCATGAAAGTAAGCACACTTTGTGAAAGAGAAACACACTTGCAAAAGGAACAAACCTGGGTTTGGGTAGAGACCCACTAAAGTGGATGCATAGGTTCTTGCCTCTCATCTTACCGTCTTGTCCTCCACTAGGCTGTGTAATTTAAAGGAAACCTACCTACCTAGACTTCAATCTCTTTAGCACCTCCCTGACAATGACGCCAAAAATGTTGGGTAAAATATATGCATTAATTTATCAACTTTAAATTATCGACCGAGAATTCATAAACTTGGAGATGCAAGCACATGAAATGTATGATTGGAGTCTATTCTAACCTATGCTAACAAATAATGCCGGAAAGCACACTTCCAATTGAATGAAAGAAAAACTAGAAGTAAAATCAAAGTGCAAAAAAAAAAAATTAAACTATGGAAAAACCAAATTAAAGCAAACTAGCTAAAGGGAAAATCGAACAAATAGGAAATGAAATCTGAATTTAAACTATGCAAATGAAATGTCCTCGAAAAGATACACCCGGAAATGAAAGCGAAGTCAATGTGTAGGTATGGGATTAGTTTTGTTTTATGTACAAGAATGAATGTGTGGGTGAAAAATTAATTTTGAAATCACTCTACAAGCATAATCCTTCTAACGCTGCATAACACTTAACAATATTTTACTATACTTTGAAAAATAAAACAACACATAATTAAAACATGACAAACAATATGACATAATATGAAACAAACTAAACAATATTATAAAAATATGTAAACAACATTAAAAAATATATCACAGACAAACTATTAAACAAATAATTAATAAAACATTATAAATATATAATATAAAGTTATGACTATTAACAAAGGGTTATAAATATACAACAAATAAACAATTAACAAAAAAAAGTTATAACAAATATGTGTCTTCAATAAATAAACATTATAACAATACACATAAGAACACTTAAACAACCATTAACAAACAACAACACGACTTATATACAACACAATAATGTAACTTGCAAATCACCACAACATATAATAATTAAATAAACAAGAACTCAATACGTAATCATATGACAATGTATCAAAAGATTCACATATTAGATAAACAATATGACACGAGATATATGAAACCAATATAACACAAGAATACAAAATAAAACCTAAAAAACTATGGACAAAAACATGCATCTCTTGCAGCGTCAAAGGAGTAAGAGGTAACTGAATGGAGATGGTGTTAAATACAATGTTGAAGTGAATAGTTGTGGGCGTGAGGAGAACAATCCGAATGGATGGATGTGCAAATTGGGCACAAAGAATGAAGACAAGAGAGGAGCGAGGAAGGTGCAATTGCAAGAGAAGTTTTTTTATTTGTTTTAATCATTTTTGTGGCTAAACAATGATCATGTTTCAATTGTCTACATGTTTATTAACATTTCATATTATGATTAAGATTGCAAGCGACATAAATCAATCTATCGTAAGAATGAGGGGGAAATAATGGCGTGAAATTGGTGCAGATTTGTGGTGTTATTCTTCAAGGGCCAATCTTAAAACTCGTAAAATAAATCAATATAATTAAAATAATACAAATCTAGAGTTAAATGTAAAAGGAAATCATCACATGAGTTGGAGATAGAATGCAAAGAAAACAAAATATAATCTGCAGCTAATTTAATGAAAATAATAAAAACAACAGTATGTTCCCTGAGCTGAGGGGCCCTTCCCGACCTAGGAAACAACTTGGAAGCTTAACTCAAATCGGAAATGAAGTATAGAATCCCAACGATCAAACAATTCTTCATTAATAAGCAAATCTAGTTACAAAATGGCGTTTTATTTAGGAACAATCATCAACCTTTTATCAATTTTTGTGTCACCATTACATGTTGATCACCATATATATATATATATATAATGGGTCAATACAACAAAAAATCCTATCTTGTCTTGGTTACAAACCAAAACTATAGTAGATCCATTCATCAAATCGCTTTTCTTGGTATTTTGTTGTACCCAATTTTCTCTTGGGCGATCTCATGAGATTGGAATTTGAGATAGAAACTTCATGGTTTCAAATGAAGATGAGAAAAAGAGCTTCAAAACACAAAACACATCTCTCCTTTTGACTCAATCCATGCTAGACTTCTAGAACAACTCCATGTGGTTAATGATAAAAATCAGATGCTAAAACAATAATCTCGACCCGTCCTTCATTTGCATAATTTAAGTGATTTGGTTGAGATATGGAATTTATGACTGCAGCTCCATGTGACTTGGACATAAGACAAAATGCTATGAAAATAGAAATCCAACCTTCATGCTGACTAGTATTCCATGCTTATTAAAAAATATGGGCGTAACATGAAAAATATGAGTTAAAGAACTAGCCATAACTCTTTAAACATACCTTTTTTTGGAAAATGGTTTGATAAAGACCTAATTTTCCATGCTATAAACAAAACCCATGTTCTAGATTCTTCATATTATTCTTTATTTGCACGAAAATCAAGGCCAAAATTAACTATCTAGAAATTTTATTAATTTGGATGAATTATTTCCCCTGACTTGGACGTCCACACGTGCGACCTGGGTGGATTTTGACTTAAAAGTACATATGCCGATGTTGTTGTGGAGAAACACCATGTTTCTTATTTTTGCCTCAAAGTGGGCAATTATGCTAAACAATGATATGTATCAGAATGACAATATTATTGCAGAAATGTTGAACTGTTGTTATGGACCTAGAACACTGATTGTGCTAATACACGAATCACACTTCACAAACTGTCATAAGTAAACCATGATATAATCGTATTTTAACTACTAAAAAGATAGAAAAGACGATGTATTAACCACACTAGAGAAAATGATGAATGATGACATTTAATTAGGGTTTATGGTGTGTATTAACAACAAAATGCGAGAAAAGGTGTAATAATGAATGTTTTTGTATAGTGAAAAACATGGAAAAAGTGAAGCTCAACAGTTTTATATGCTTAGTCTTTGAATGGAAGGCTGACTTCTTTGCAAAATTAATGACACTCTCACTGTCACAATACAACCTGCTATTCTCCTGCTTCTTTCCCAATTCCTCCATAAACCTCTGTAACCAAATCATTTCTTTACTAGCCTTTGTAGCAGCAACATACTATGATTTTCTTGTTGAAAGTGCAACAACCTTTTGTAGTTTTGAAATCCAACTTATTGTTGTTCCACATACAGTAAAAACATACCATGTGGTGCTCCTTGTGCTATCTTTATCACCTGCCATATCTGAATCAACATATCCCTGTAGAACAATGTTTGAACCTCCAAAACATAATGCATGAGTAGAAGTACCTCTCAAATACCTGAGAATCCACTTTACTTCCTCCCAATGTTCTTTACCTGGATTGTTCATATACCTTCTCACAACTGCCACTGCATGTGCAATATCTGGTCTTGTGAAAACCATCGCACACATCAAGCTGCCAAATGCTGATGAATACGAGACCTTAGACATGTATTATATCTTCTCCTGTGTCTTGGGATACATTCCTTAATAAATTTGAAATGGCTGGCCAAAGGTTTACTAACTAGTTTTGCATTCTGCATTCTAAACCTCTCCAACACCTTCTCTATGTACTCACCCTGAGAAAATGTAAATTTGCAAGTTTTCCTGTCTCTGGTTATTTTCATACCAAGGATTTTATTTGTAGCACCCAAATCATTCATCACAAATGAATTAGATAATTTCTTCTTGAGCACATTTATATCTTTCATATTAGATCTTGCAAAAAGAATTTCATCTACATACAATAGCAAGATAATATAGCTTCCATTTTATATCCTTTTAAAATAAACACAGTGATCAGAATGACATCTACTATAACCTTGTTCTTTCATAAACCTGTTAAACTTCAAATACCACTGCCTTGGAGATTTCTTTAGGCCATACAAGCTCTTCTTCAACCTGCACACCAAATTTTCTTTTACTTTGACCTCATACCCATGTGGTTGCTGCATATAAATCTCTTCCTCCAAATCCCCATGGAGAAAAGATGTTTTTACATCTAATTGTTCAAGATGCAAATCTACTACTACCATGCGACTTAAAATAGTCATAATTGAAGTCATTTTAACAACAAGAGAAAATACTTTATCAAAATATATACCTTTCTTTTGTGTAAACCCCTTTACAACAAGTCTATCCTTGTACCGCTTTTTTCGTCCATCTTTTTCCTTCAACCTGTAAACCCATTTATTCTGCAATGCTCTTTTTCCTGCAAGAAACTAAACCAAGTCCCAAGTCTGTTTATTTACCAAGGAATCCATTTCCTCTTTCATGCATTTCTCCCACTTTCTTTTAGTGTCTATCTGCTTTACCTCTTCATAACTTTCTGGTTCACCAGAATCAATCAACAATAAATAATACAATGAAGGAGGGTATCGTTTAGGGGTCTACTTAACCTGGTATTTCTTCTAACAACACTTGCAGAAATTTGAGGTACCTGCCGCTCCTATTGTTGTACATTTTGATTTTCTGGTACCTTTGGAATTTCTTTTTCAATGATCTTATCAAGCATTTTGTATTCTGGATTTTATTTTTTCTGTTTCTTCCATGCAAATGATCTTTATACATGACCTTCTCATTCAATATGACATCTCTAATTCTAATGATTTTGTGATTTTCATAATCCCATAAGCGATAACCAAAATCATTAAGACCGTATTCAATAAAGGTACACTTGGATTTTTCTTCAAGCTTTGTTCTATTTTCTTTATCAATATGGACAAATGCTTCACAACCGAAAGTATTAAAAAATGAATAGTTTACCTTTTTACATGTCCATGACTCCTCTAGAATGCCACCATCCAAAAATCTTGGAGGTACTCTATTTCTTAAGTAAACAACAATATTTACATCATTTTCCCAAAACTATAAGGGCAACCCAACATGAAATATCATACTCCTTGCACACTCCATGATTGTCCTATTCATCCTTTTCGACACACCATTTTCTTGTGGTGTTCTTGGAACTGTTTTCTCTCTACGAATCCCATGGTATAAATAGTAATAATCAAACTCCTTGCTGTAATATTCACCTCCATTGTCTGATCTGAGACACTTCAACCCTTTTCCCGTCTCATTCTCAACCAAATCTTCCCACTTCTTAAAAGTATAAAAAACACTAGATTTTTGTCGAATGAAATAAACCCAAGTTTTTCTAGTTGCATCATCAATAAATGTAACATAATAACGAGAGCCACCAAGAGATGATACATGAGCTGGTCCCCATACATTTGTATGCACAAGCTCTAACCTTTCACTCTTCTTTTCTTTTCCAACCCTGAGAAATTTGACTCTCTTTTGTTTTTCATAAACACAATGCTCATAGAAATCCAAATCAATTTGTTTAATATTTGGCAACAAATTTCTTTTGTGAAGTATCTGCATCCCCTTCTCACTCATGTGTCCAACCCTATGATTCCATAGTGATGTTTCCACTCTTGTAGAAGCTAAAGAGATATAAGAATAAGTATTACTAGTACATAAATACAATGTACCTACCTTATCTCCTTTTACTATCACCAATGAACCTTTGGTGACCTTCCACGCCTTATTTGTAAATATGGATATACAACCTTCACTTTCCAACTTCCCTGTTGAAATTAGATTTTTATTTAGATCTGGAACATGTCTTACCTCATTCAAAAACCATTGGTTTCCATTCCTTTGTGTTATTTTTACCTTTCCCATTCCAACAATTTTGCATGGTGCATCATCATCCAAATGAACCCGTCCAAAATCACCTTGAAAATATTCTAGAAAATGTTTCCTATGGGGTGTCACATGAAATAAATACCCTGAATATACTACCCAATAATCAAATAATATTGTAACACATCGCTTATTACATCTATAGAAAGAATCAAAGCATCTTGTAACAGATCAACTGTTACATTTGCTTCCTAATTTTTCTCTCTCTGTCCATCTCTTTGTTTCTTTGGAGCTTTGCAGTCTTTCTTCAGATGTCTTTTCTTCCCACAATTCTAACACTCTATCTTTCCTATTCTGGATTTGGATATTCCCTTTCTAGAATTCCCACTGTTCCCTGAGCCCTTTCCTCTATATTTTTGTCTTCCCCTGTTCTCTGCAATCGACGCATTACCTGATGTCTCACCTATGATTTTCCATCGCATTTCCTCGCTAAGGATAACTCCAACAACGACATCAAATTTTAGAGTGTTTGAACCAGAGACAGAGTTACTTACAACCATGACCAAGCCATTCCAACTTTCTGGCAATGAGAAAAATATTAGAAGATCCCCGACATCATCATCAAAGTCCACTTTTATAGAACTTAAATTATTAGTAACCGTATTAAATTCATTTAAATGATCTCCAATAAACCCACCTTTTGACATATTCATATTAAATAATCTCTTCATTAGAAATATCTTATTGGACACCGAGGGTTTTTCATACGATTTGCCTAATGCATCCATCAACTCCTTCATTGTATTTTATTTTGAAATATTGAAAGCCACTGACGCTTCCAGGCTCATCCCACTACTACATATGACCAAATTTGCCACGGTTTTTCGTTGCTATTGCCACACATATCCGTCGCACTTTCCACGAAATCAAAGACTATTTTTCATGGAACTTTTTTCATTGCTATATCCACGAACCAATTATTCATGGAAACAACGACAAAATTATCCCTCCACGTGTCATCATATTCAAGATAGGTTTACCTTATAAAGCATGGAAATAGCGACGAAACTTCGTCGCAATAGGGACGAAAAAACGTGCCAAAGTAAAATACTTACCAACAGATTACAACATAGATGCCATACGTGCGACGAAAAAGTGTGGAAAGTTGCGACGAAAAAGCGTGGCAATAGTGACGCAAATGTTTGGCAGAGAAAAAATTTACAACGCAAATGCTATATGTGTGACACAAAACTGTGGCAAAGTGCGACGAACTTTCGTCGATATTGTCACGCTTCCTTTAGGTTTAAAAAAAAATGGAAACTGAAAAGCTGGATGTTGGGATTTGTGATTGACCCATACTCAATATTTTCATCTGTGATTGACCCTTCAAAGGGTTTATTATGTGAGAAGGGATTATCAGAGGGGGTTTTGGGACTGATTAGGTGTCTTTCTTAGTGGACTAAAAGTTAAACCCAAGGCACCTTGGGATGAAGGGGAAGATAACATACATTCCCTTCAATGAATGGTTTTAATTGAGATATTGGGGCTCTGAACTAGAGGTCAAAACAATTTTGTAGGGGCATCCCAGGGGGACAATATGGGAGATGTGTTTTTTTTAAATCTATCACTATGCTTGTGAGAGTGGGCCAACCCTTTACTTATCCACTTCAATGCACTCACAACCATTAATCGATATTAATATAGACTGGTCACAATAATTACCTTGAATATCAAATTTAACCTATTAATGTGAAGGGATAATCACAACAGGAGGTTAAAGGCATTCACACCCTTTCAACAACTATGTTTGTAGATTTTTGGATGAGGAACTTGTAGCCTTGTGGTTGAGTCATTCCCTTACCAAAAAAATGAAGGTTACTCACACTCATATGAATGAAATAAATCAAAGTTGTTCCGACACAAAAAAAGTTGTAATGCTTTGAAATAATGGTAGATCACAACAATGGAGCACTTGTTTAAACAAAGACACTTACACCTATTCAAGTAAAGTTAACTCACCCTATTAAAATCAAGGTACATGATACCATATAAATGAAAAGAAATGGAAATGTTTAACTCGAAGGGTAGTTCACACCAAATCAAGTTAGTGTGATCACAATGCTTTGAAACGAAGGGTGATCACACTACTATAGGTGATAGTTTCTCACGCCACACTAAATGAAGGATGATTGCACTTGTTGAAGTCAGGGTACTCACATTAGTGCCAACAAATGGTAACACATACCACTATAAATGAGTAGGAATCACACATGATGAAGGGGAGATAACAAATATTTCACTTGGAGTAATGCAATTTGGTTGGAAGTATAATAGCTAGTAGTATATGTTATAGTCTTAATTTCCACCCTACATGCAAGAAGGGAATCCAACAGAAGTTGAAAGTCAAAATACATTTCTTGCTCAGGATTTAGGACTTTTTTTCAGGGTCTTCATGTGGAATATAGGAGAAAACATGCGATGATAGTTGTTGGTTGTTTATAATGCAACAACCGATGATCCCTGCAACCTTCTATATTTGCAAAGTTATGAAGAGGTAAGCAAGTGATCATCTCCCACCATGATTTTATAATTATTATGTAGTGGGGCATATTGAAAGGAATTACTTATATCCTCACTGTTGGGTACAATATATCGTCTAGATTTACCACCTAATAGATTTAATTTGTCAACCTAGGGGCCTGAATGTTTTACATGCTACCGTGCACTGTATGTGCAAACTGTGCTTCTTTCAATATTGATCATGTAAGTAAACAATCCTTGCAGTAAAATAAAGAACATAAACTAGATTACTGGTGCTTAAACATAAATAATTGTAACATTCAAATGAAGAAGGATAACTGTAAATGAAGCAAAACACATAGATCTAACAGATTCCACACAAAACCACAACAAAACTATATCATAAGCCAACAACACCTGACCAGAAGAGTGGGCCCAACTCCCCGATCAGGGTCGCGGTGAACTAACTGCCATGAAAACTTAGAAAATCAGAAGAAACTCGATTTTCATTAAATAAAACGAGATTACGTAGGTTGCAGTCTTGATACAGGACAACTCTTAGCTAGTTGATTGACTGGCTAATCCCTTCTCTATCTCTGTTTAGCATTTTATACAATTCCTGGAGCACAGAGCGTCCCAAGATTAGGGTAACAACTCTTCCGAAAAATACACAAAGTCTGAACCGATTAACATAACCTAATGTTGGACCATGGAACAAGTCCTCTTTTGCACCTTCAACCTGCAGACTGTGCTGAATCCTTGATCGCATCATCTTACCAGACTGTGTTTTCTCTATTCCTGCCAGATTTCATAGATTAGTGATTCTCTTTGGTAAACCCCCAACCAATCTCTAACGTTTTTGAACTAATACACATAATGACATAATAGAGGTGCATTCTTACCCTTTTGGTTACACACATCTCCCCCAAACTTTAGTCACATGAACGTCCTCGTGCAGGCCGTCGCTTTCACAGATCTGGGTTGGAACCTTGATACTGGGCTTGAAGTTCTGCTATGTCATATGCCTTAGCCATATCTATCCCTAGAAACTTATATCCCCTAGTCAATATTATATCCTTCCACCATTCTCACTAGACCTCGTAATCAAGTTGATATTGATCAAGTGGAATCCAAATGATGGGGAATGAAAATATCAAACCTAGCCATTGAACCCCGCAAAACCTCATACATGCTATATACCTGGATATTCTTTCCATGGCTCTGTAAAAATTGAGAGCCCCAAATGCTTCCCGTTCCCTGACAACAGGTGGTGATAAGGCCCATATCTGGTCATAGTTTTCAAGTGCCTCTTCCTTGCAATAGGTCAACTGTTTTATGAAAATCTCAACACACCATTGTTGTGTAGTTTCCATATTCTGTGGCCAATTGGGAATCTGTCTGAAATAGTTATGTTTGTGGATGATCTATTCAACTTGAAATTTCTCCATTCTAACCTGAAGGGGTCTGTGTACCTGATTTTCCTTGAAAGAATCAAGTGCCTTCTTTCACTTCACCTGGTTAATGGTGTAGGAAAGAAAGGCCCTCAATTGGACATCTTCCACATAAGGAACTGGATTGAATTTTTTATCATCTCTTAGCACGTATTTGTGCATGTCATAACTTTTCAAGGTCCTAAGAAAATGAATGGGGTCTTTAATATTATAAACCATTTCCTGGTGAATACATTCCAGATAGAAAAATAAATATTGTTCATGAAGGAACAATGCATAGATGAGAGAAGGGGAGCGACACGTTACTACCTGCTAGGTGATATCATACATCTCATGTTTTTCATCTCTTAACCTTTGTATCTGTGCCTCCAAATATTTAATATTTTCCTTCTGTTTCTCTCCCTTGTTCTTCTCTTCTTCCAAATTTTCCTCATAGTCAACAACGACTCTAGCAACCTTCTCCCTTATGTCTTTCAATGTCCTTAGGTGCACTCAAGAAGGGACAACTCCTGTCCGAAACTCGGATACAATTTTATTCCAATTCTATATCTTGGCTTTCAACAAAACTACCCGAGCTTCAATTGTATCTGTCATTGGCTGAACTTGAGTAGATGATGTTACCGTGGAAGTGTGCAAAATAGGATTAGTCTGCGTGGCTGCTGGTACTGTAGAGGTGTGCAAGATAGGCTCGGTCTGAGTAGCTACTGTATGCAACACCAACTCAGTTTGAGTAGCTGTTGTTACTCTGGGAGTATCGATAGTTTGAGTAGCTATCGATACTGTGGGAGTATCGACAGTTTGGGTAGCTGTCGAAATAGTCTCCTTGAAATTTATCCTCACTGCTTCCTTGGTAATTTTTTTGTATCTTTGTGCTCATTTCTTCATGCGTAGCACCTTCTTCTTTAGCTTGGCATTCTCAATCCTGAATTGCAGGCTTTATCTAAAGGCTATCCTATAACATTCCTGAATAGGGGTTCTTCTCCTTGCACAAAATTCGACAAATTCCTGTTTGACATGAATTTCTTCAGCCCATCCCCTAAGAGGAACCTCATTCTGAGCTTCATTTATTGCAACCTCTATGCCTGGATATTGTTTAACTCACACTTCTCCTGGAGTAGCAATACCCAACTCTGGTTCAGGGTTTTTCGGAGCAGTATGCTCTGACGTTGGTTCTTGTGTAACAACGTCAGTCATTTATTGCTCACAATATGGAGTAGCTACTATCTCTTCAAAAATAGGGTTTTCAGGAACGACTTGTTCTGATGTTGGTTCTTGTGTTACAACATCAATCATTACCTACTCACCGATAGGAGGAGTAGAATACCATATTCATAGACAGGAAATTCAGAATGTTCTGGTGCTGGTTGTTGTGTAACAATGTCAGTTACCTCTTGTTCATATATTGGAGGAGTAGCAACATTCCTCTCCTACTCATCAGATGAAGGGGTATCAACATTCATCTCATGCTCATCTGCGGGAGGAATAACAACGTATCTTTCTTGTTCATGTGATGAGGGAGTAGCAACATATCTTTCTTTTTCATCTATTGAGGGAGTAGCAACATCTCTTTCTTGTTCAGGAAAATGGTTTTGAGGAATAGAACCATTTGCTTCCTCTTCTTCTGAATCTAGGTTAATGACCTGCCTCATTCCCCCAACTTCTCTAACTTCCACTAATGGTTTCCTTGTTTCCTCATCTTAGTTCGAGGTTGATTCCTATGTATAAACACCCATTCTCTTCCCTTATACAATATTTTCGGTAGCCTCTGCTAACTTGCTCAGCCCTTCTCTCTCTGCTAGGGTTTTTGCTACTTCTGGGATAAGTTCTGCCAATTCCTCTTCTGAGAGTCTTATGAACCACAACCAACTCAAATGGATTTACTCTAGCGCATGCATGAATAAAAGATTAAAAAGGCCATGATTTGTGAGGATTTTGAGTGATTGGCATGAGTGCTGAGCTTCTCGTGCCATCCATTGAACGTTATTACACAGAAAATAGGGCATGCTTATGCGTTGTTGGAAACGCAGAGATGTGAGAAATTTGAGATGATGTTTGTAAATGGTAGAGGGGAGGCCTTTTCATGTCACATACCTTATGAATAATAGTGCTACCTTGTCCCATGGAGGTGGCAAAGAAGTACGTTCGTATCCTTTCCCTTTCGGTTTTACTTCTTCGCCTTCACGTAGAAACAACTCTGGAAATTCCGGGAGTGGTGTTTTCTGGACAAACAATCGCTGACCGGATATTGGAAACCCACTAGCTATTGCAATGGTTTCCTCCATGACTATGATTTTTAATCCACAGACCGTGGAGGATTGGCCCTCCAAATTTTGGGTGAATTCTGCTATAATGTCTGCATTGAATCACTCTAACCTCTCGAAATACACGTCCCAACACGCATTCTGGAAAATTTGCCAGACTTCTGGATTTCGACAGACCTGTGTAGTATTTTTTGGCTCATACCTTAATTCTCTACCACCCATTTTGTTCCATCGACTGTGCCTACTTGAGGAGTACCGACGACCAGTTTTGGAGAAACAGGAAGCAAAACAATTTAGCGGAAAATATGTTGTGGAAAGAGTCGTGGATTTTTAAAAGACAATAAAAATTAAATGATGTGGCAGGTAAGTAATGATGACGATATGACATAGAATTTAATAGCTTGGCATATTATTAATGGTTTGGCGGCTGTGTCCAATCCCTATGCGTACAACAATGTCGGAAAGTTTTAAGTAATGATTGCGAAATCATGTGATTAAAGAGGGTAATGATGACTCTTTGGGAAAAGACATAAAATCTCCCCAAAACTTAAAGTTAAGACCATCCTCGGGCACAAATTATTATGCCATGTGTAATAGTACCCAAATCCATTAAATTTGGTTGAGGACATCCTTGGTGACTCACCTATTATGGAGAAGCATCATCGCAGGAATATTGTCATCTGTAGTCGCGAAATATGACATCGTCGATTTGAGCGACGCCATCAGAAGTGGTGGCAACTGAAATATCGGTATCCATGTTGGTGGGAGTGTAGACGAGTAACTGCAACCATAGTAGAAGTGATAGGAGTAGCGGAAACCATAGAGTAGTGGTGACTGGAGTAGCGAAAAACAAAGAGTAGCAACGACTGGAGTGGCAACACCTCGGAGTAACGACATTTGGTATAGTGGTGATTTTAAAGTAACGACACTCGGAGTAGCAAAGAATGGAGTAGAAGAAACTGTAGTAGCATCAAAAACAGTAATGAAATCTCATACATCGACGATTTTGAAGTAACGACACCCGGAGTAGTGGTAGCTGCAGTAAAGACATCTCGTACAATGACGATTTTGAAGTAACGACACCCGGAGTAGCAACAACATGAGTAGAGACAACTGCCGTAATGACATCTCGTACAACGACAATTTTGAAGTAACGACACCTGGAGTATCGACAATCGGAGTAGCAACAACAGGAGTAGCGAAAGTTGCAGTAACGACATCTTATACAACGACAATTTTGAAGTAACGACACTAGAGTAGTGACAACAGGAGTAGCAACAGCTGTAGTAACAACATCTTGTACAATGACGATTTTGAAGTAACGACACCGAAGTACCAAATTGGGTCCACTTGTTGATATAGTGGTAGTTGGTGAACCGATCACACATTTTCCCCATTGTCAAATTGGCGAGATGGAATTTTATCTTGATTGTGTGAATATTTATGCTTACTTTGATTTCATTGACATAGTACATGACAAATATACATACCTAGTATTGTAATGGATTGATTGGGAATTTGATAATGATGTCATTTGTTAAGAAGGGTTATTGGATGGTATATCCATTGGATCTAATGTAGAGAAATACATTTTTTAAAAAGATAGAAGAAGTATTGGATGACTAGGAGAGTTGGAAGACTACATTAATCTCACCATAGGATAATTGGAAGACTACATTAATCCAACTGCTAGTGGAAAGTTGAGTTGGAGAATAATATTCTCCTATGTCATTTATTCCAAAGTGTCCATTACTTTTGGGCCGCCTAGGGAGTATGAGAATTAATTGACACAAATATGCACACTACCAAATTCCATTAAGTGGATTCATGTAGAGATTAAAAATCCACTAGTGTTTAATGGCACAACTAATGTTTAGTGTTCAAGTATTATCTTCTGGACCAGTCCTTCAAGTTGTCCATTGATAATTTAGTGGTCAAGTATTTGATTAACAATACAATGTTGGAAGGTTGATTCTATCGATGTTTGCTACTATTTTCATTGTTTGATTTTGAAGTGGTTTTTAAACTAGGCAAATAAAATGTGGGACCTAATCACCTCTCGAAAATCCACAATTGGAACAATGTTGGGATAGCTCATAAAGTGTTGAATGTAGATATCTTTTGCATGGAAGTAGTTCTTGAATTCTTCACTAATATTTCCATATTCAAATATAAATCTACATGCACTAGAAGAATATGGTGATAGTAAAGATTGATAGCTCATAATTAAGGATACAAATTATTAGTTAATCATATGGTACTTGCACACATTAGCAATGGATG
>JZKD02S1676470.1:229468-239631 GCA_000966675.3 Picea glauca | reverse complement strand
GCCTTTCCTTTCCATGCCATGCCATGCCTTGCCTTTCCATGCCATGTCATGCCTTTCCTTTCCATGCCATGTCATGCCTTTCCTTTCCATGCCATGTCATGCCTTTCCTTGCCTTTCCTTGTCATTCCATGCCTTGCCTTCCCTTTCCATTCCATGCCATGCCTTTCCAAGCCATCCCATGACATGCCATTCCATGCCATTTCCATGCCTTGCCATGCCCTGCCAATGCTATGCCATGTAAATGCCAAGCCATTCCATGGCATGGAATTTTCATCCCATGCCATTTCCACGCCATGCCTTTTCATTCCATGCCTTGCATTTCCTTTCCATTTCATGCATTTCCATGTCATTCCTTGCCTTTCCATGCCATGCCATTCCTTTCCTTTCAATGTCATGTCTTGCCTTGCCTTGCCATGACATGCCTTGCCTTTGAATTCCTTTCCATAACATGCCTTGCATTGCCTTGCCTTTCCATGCCATGCATTACCTTTCCTTTCCTTTCCATGCCATGCCATGTCATTTCTTGCCTTGCCATTCCATTCCATGCCTTTTCATGCCTTGCAATTCCATGTTGTTTCCTTGTCAATGCTAATGCTATGCCTTGCCAATCCATTCCATACCATGCCATGCCTTGCCTTTGCATGTGTTTCCTTTCCTTTCCATGGTATGGTATGGTATGCCTTTCCTTGCCTTGCCATGGTATGGTATGGTATGGTATGCCTTGCCTTGATTTTCCATGGTATGGTATGGTATGGTATGGTATGTATTTCCTTGCCTTGCGTTGCCATGGTACGATATGGTATGGTATGGTGTGGTATGCCTTTCCTTGCCTTTCCATGGTATGGTATGGTATGCCTTGCCTTTCCATGCCATAGCATAGTATGGTATGGTATGGTATGGTATGCCTTGCCTTGCAGTGCCATGGTATGGTATGGTATACCTTGCCTTGCCTTGCCATGGTATGGTATGGTATGACTTTCCTTGCAGTGCCATGGTATGATATGGTATGGTATGGTATGGTATGCCTTGCCTTACCATGCCATAGTATGGTATGGTATGACTTGCCTTGCCATGCCATGGTATGGTATGGTATGTTATGCCTTCCCTTTCCTTTCCATGGTATGATATAGTATGGTATGGTATGAATTTCCTTGCCATGCCATAGTATGGTATGGTATAGTATGCCTTGTCTTTCCATGCCATGGTATGGTATGGTATTCATTTCCTTACCTTGCCTTTCCATGGTATGGTGGTATGGTATGCATTTCCTTTCCTTGACATGGTATGGTATGGTAATGTATGACATGCCTCGCCTTGCCATGCCATAGTATGGTATGGTATGGTATGGTATGACTTTCCTTTGCATGGTATGGTACAATATGGTATGGTATTGTATGCCTTGCAAGGAAAGGAAATGCAAGTGAAGGAAAGGTATGCCATGCCTTTCCTTGCCATGCCATGCCATGCCTTTCCATGTCATGTCATTCCATTCCTTTCCATTCCATGCCATGCCTTAAATTTCTTTGCCTTCACTTTCCATGCCTTTCCATGTCATTCCTTGACTTTCCATCCCATTTCATGCATTTTCTTTCTTTCACTTGACATGTCATGCCTTCCCATTCCTTTCCTTTCTATGCCATTCCATTCCATGTCTTGCATTGCCTTCACTTTCCATGACATTCCTTGCCATTCCATGCCATTAATTGGATTTCCATGCTATGACTTGCCATGCCATGCCTTTCCTTTCCATGCAATTCCTTTCCATGTCATGCCTTTCCATGCCTTGTCATTTCCATGCCAATGCTATGCCTTTCCAAGCCATTCCATGCCATGCCATACCATACCTTTCCTTTTCATGCCTTACCTTTCCATGCCTTTCCTTTGCATGTCTTTCCTTTCATTTCCTTGCATTTACATAGTATGATATGGTATTCCATGCCTTTCCTTGCCATGGTGTGGTATGGTACAGTGAAGGCATGGCATGCCTTTCCTTTCCTTGCAATGCCATGGTATGGTATGGTATATTATGGTATGCCTTGCCTTGCCTTTCCATGGTATGGTATGGTATGTCTTGCCTTGATTTGTCAAGCCATGGTATGGTATGGTATGCCTTTCCTTGTCTTGTCATGCCATGGTATGGTATGGTATTCATTTCCTTGAATTTCCTTACCATGGTATGGTATGCCTTGCCTTGCCTTGCCTTTCCATGGTATGGTATGGTATGGTATGCCTTGCCTTTCCATGCCATTGTATGGTATGGTATGGTATGGTATGCCTTTCCTTTCCTTGACATGGTATGGTATGGTATGTCTTGCATTGCATTGCCATGCCATGGTATGGTATGGTATGGTATGGTATGCCTTGCAAGGCAAGGAAAGTGAAGGCAAGGAAATGCAAGTGAAGGAAAGGCAAGTGAAGGAAAGGAAAGTGAAGGCAAGGCAAGGAAAGTGAAGGAAAGGTATGAAAGGTGTGCAAGGCAAGGCAAGTGAAGGAAAGGAAAATGAAAGAAAGGTATGTCATGCCTTGACTTGCCATTCCATGAATTTCCTTTCCTTTCTATGCCATGCCATGCCATTCCTTGCCTTTCCATTCCATGCCTCGCCTTTCCATGTCATGACTTGCCTTGCCTTTCCATGTCATGCTTTTCCTTGCCATGTCATGCCTTTCCTTTCCTTCACTTGCCATGCCTTGCCTTTCCATGCCATGCCTTTCCATACCATTCCATGCCATGCCTTGCCATACCATGCCATGCTATGCAATGGCATGCCTTGCCTTGCCTTCACTTTCAATGCCATGCCATGCATTGCCTAAATGAACAAGTTTAAAATGTAAATGAACATGTTTAATACATAAATGAACATGTTTAATACATAAATAATGCTTATACTAAATCAACAAGTTTAATACGTAAAAATTACAATCGAAGGATTCATTAAGCATGTAATTCTACAACTTGTTGTCCCATATATATTAGATAAAAATACTTGCATGAGAATTTCAATGCCATAACATAAGCTCTCTTTATTCATATATATAAGGTATATTCATAGTTGTAGAACATGGATTATCATAATTAATAAGATTTACCTAGACCTAGAACTACATGTACACCTATACCTAGAGCTAGACCTTGCCTTGCCTTGCAATATCATGCCATGCTTAGCCTTGTCATGTCTTGCCTTTGATTTCCTTGCCTTTCCTTTATTTTCATTTCCTTGCATTTCTATACAAACATGTCACTAAATGGATTGAGGAGGTGAGTTTCAACTCACAATAAAACTCAAACTGGGACTCGAATGAACGAACCGTCAGTTGCATTGGAGTCGGAGCACTAGTTTTCAGCTAGTGGGGCCCCTCCGCTATCATTCCATTGACTGGAACACTGTTTGTTGGAGTATCTTCGACACTAGGGTTTTTCTCAATGAGACATAGTGCAATTCCTTAAGAGGAGGTCGATTTTAAAGAAAATTGTGTGGGGTGTTTGTGGTAGTGTAGTCATGTGGTCCTTGGCTAAATAGACTTGTGAGAGATTACAAAAATTTGTTATGCTGCTCTGTTTGGATTTTATGCCCCCGGACAAAATTGGCCACATGTCCCTAAATGGCTTGAGGAGGCGAGTTTCAACTCATGATAAATCTTAAAACATGACTCAGATGGATGAACCATCGGTTGCATTAGATCCGACGCACTAGGTTTTATCTAGTGGGGTCCCCCCATTGTCATTCCGTCGACTGGAAAATTGTTTGTTGGAGTATCATTGGCACTAGGGATTTTCTCAATGAGTCATAGTGCAATTTATGAAGAGGAGGTCAATTTTAAAGAACATTGTGTGGGGAATTTGTGAGTGGTGTAGTTGCATGGGCCTTAGCCAAATAAACTCCAGGAGCTTAAAAAATGCTGTTATGATGCTTTGGTTAGATTTTATGCCCCCAAAACAAATTGGCCACATGTCCCTAAATGGCTTGAGGAGGCGAGTTACAACTCATGATAAAAATAAAATTGAGACTCGAATGGGTGAACCGTCAATTTCATTGGATCCAAAGCACCAAGTTATATCTAGTGGGGCCTCTCCGTTGTCATTCCTTTGACCGAAAAACCATTTGCTGGAGTATCTCTGGCACTATGGTTTTTCTCAATGAGGAATAGTGAAATTTCTGAAGAGGAGGTCGATTTTAAAGAAAACCGTGTGGTTTGTTTGTGGGTAGTGTACTCGCATGGGCCTAAAAACAACAGACTTGCGGGAGCTTACGAAACTTCGTTATGCTTCTTTGTTTGGATTTGATGCCCTCATACCAAATTGGACATCTTGTTAGGCTATACATGGCAGGGAAATTGAAGGCATGGAAAGGCATGGAAAGTGAAGGTATGGCAAGTGAAGTAAAGGCATGACATGACAAGGAAAGTGAAGGCATGACATGGCATGGCATGGAAAGAAAAGGCAAGGCATGGAAATTAAATCCAAGGAAAGGTAAGTGAAGGCAAGGAAAGGCACGAAAAGGCACGAAAAGGCAAGGCAAGGCATGGAAAGGAAATGCAAGTGAAGGAAAGTGAAGGCGTGACATGGCATGGCATGGCATGGAATGACAAGGCAAGGTAGGGAATGGAGAGACAATGCAAGTGAAGGCATGGAAAGTGAAGGAAAGTGAAGGAAGGGTATGGAAAGGAAATGAAAGGCATGATAAGTGAAGGCATGGAAAGTTAATAAAGACAAGGAAAGTGAAGGCATGGAAAGGCAAGGAAAGGAAAGGCATGGAAAGGAAATGGAAGTGAAGGAATGGAAAGTGAAGGTAAGGAAAGAGAAGGCATGAAAAGTGAAAGAAAGGAATGTGAAGCATATGAAGGCAAGTGGAGGCATGAAAAGTGAAGGAATGGAAAGTGAAGGAAAGGAAAGTGAAGGCAAAGAAAGTGAAGGCAAATCAAGTGAAGGAAAGTGAAGGCATGGAAAGTGAAGGAAAGTGAAGGCATGAAAAGTGAAGGAAATTGAAGGCAAGGAAAGGAAAGTGAAGGCAAGTGAAGGCAAGGAAAGTGAAGGCATGTCATGGAAAGTGAAGGAAATTGAAGGGAAGGGAAGGGAAGTGAAGGCATGGAATGACATGTAAAGGAAAGGAAAGGCAAGGCATGGAAAATAAATGCAAGTGAAGGCATGTAAAGTGAAGGTAATGCGATGAAAGGGAAGACATGGAAAGTGAAGGCAAGGAAAGTGAAGGAATTTCAAGTGAAGGAAAGGAAAGGTAAGTGAATTCAAGGTGAGTGAAGGCATGGCAAGTGAAGGAAAGGCAAGTGAAGGCATGGAAAGTGAAGGCACAAAAGGTGAAGAAAAGACAAGGAAAGTGAAGGCATGACAAGTGAAGGAAATTGAATTCAAGGCGAGGAAAGTGAAGGAATGGCATGGCATTGAAAGGAAAGGAAAGGAAATGAAAGGAAATTCAAGTGAAGGCATGGAAAGTGAAGGAAGGGAAAGTGAAGGAAAGGAAAGTGAAGGAAAGGCAAGGAAAGTGAAGGCAAGGCAACTGAAGGAATGACAAGTGAAGGCAAGTGAAGTAAAGTGAAGGAAAGTGAAGTAAAGTGAAGGCATGAAAAGTGAAGGAAAGCAAAGTGAAGGTAAGGAAAGGAAATTGAAGGTATGGAAAGTGAAGGCAATTGAAGGAAAGGAAAGACAAGTGACAACATGGCATGGAATGACAAAGAAAGGCAAGGCATGGAAATACAATGCAAGTGAAGGCATGGAAAGTGAAGGTAAGGAAAGTGAAGGCGTAGAAAGTGAAGGTAAGGAAAATGAAGGCATGTGAAGGCATTGAAAGTGAAGGTATGACAAGTGAAGGTAAGGAAAGGGAAGGCATGGAAAGTGAAGGAAAGGAAAGTGCAGGAAAGTGAAGGAAATACAAGTGAAGGAAAGGGAATAAAAGTGAAGGAAAGGGAATAAAAGTGAAGGAAAGGCAAGGAAAATGAACGAAAGGAAATTTAAGGCAAGGCAAGGAAAGTGAAGGAAAGTGAAGGCATGGAAAGTGAATGAAAGTGAAGGCATGGCATGGAAAGTGAAGGAAATTGAAGGGAAGGAAAGACAAGTGAAGGAATGGCATTGCATGGAAAAGCAAGGCAAGGCATGGAAAGGAAATGCAAGTGAAGGCATGACAAGTGAAGGTAAGGAAAGGAAAGTGAAGGCAAGGGAAGTTAAGGCATGGAAAGTGAAGGAAAGGAAAGTGAAGGAAAGGCAAGGAAAGTGAAGGAAAGGCAAGGAAAGTGAAGGCAAGACAAGTGAAGGCAAGGCAAGTGAATGCATGGAATGGAATGGCAAGACAAGGAAAGGAAATGCAAGGCAATTCAAGTGAAGAAAAGATAAGGCATGGCATGGAAAGACAAGGCATGGAATATAATTGTGTGAAAAGTCAAGGCATGACATGACAAGGCAAGGCAAGGAAAGGCATGGAAATACAAGAATACCATAAAAACCATAAAATGAAGCTAAAGTTATTCCTTTTAAATACATATGTTCATTCAAGTAGACCATCAGGATCACTTCTAATACTGACAGTCTCCATTAACTTCTCGTGCTCAGAGTAAGGCAAGAAGTATCATACCTTTGATGAGTTCTTACTTGTCACTTTTTGTAGTTGAAGTTTTGTACCAATAACCAAGTTTGTAAAGTGGTATACAACTTGACCTGGTTTATAATCTCGAAATACATAAACCATGTTTATTTCGTGTTATTTCATCCTATGTCAGATATTCTCCTTTAATAACCATCGACCCAATCAGAAATTCAATGCCTTCGAAGTCTGTTACTAATCGCATGAGGGTCTTATTTCCCTCTAAGCATCATGCCAACCAATAATCGGTGCCCCATTCATTATCTCTTGGGGAAACCACTGCATATATGTGCCCTACAAAAAATGGAGTGCCAAAATGTGAGTCCACTAAATGACCAAAGAATAAAACATTGATGCTAGTTATTCAAAATTTAATAAAAGGATTCAATGAACCTGGCAGTACGAGATCTAAGACATGATCATAATCTATTGAAATACTTGATTGGTCCACCTCCAACTGAGATAATTCCATAGTTATACGTTGACCAATGGGGAGTGATACATGATCCCATCTATCAACTCAGTTTGTCGATTCACAATCATACCATTCATTACTATTATATGGACCACAGAAGCAAGATAATTTTCTCGTCCATATTTAAACTATTGCATTTTCTAATGTTCTAACTGAATGGAATCCACGATTTCCCTGGATTGTTTTTCATTCATACCACTGTGATCGATCTACATCTACCACCTCCCAAAAATATCTATGCAGTTGTGATTTCCTATGTGATTGGTCTTCACGGGTTCCTATTCCCTTACCCATTGCTGAAGAACACCATTCAACAATAGATTTTGCATTTCGAATGAGGGAAGTATTTGTGAATTTCATTTCTTTCCTGTGTAACTCTCTTTTTATGCATGCACATACTCCATCATGCTCCCCTTTCCCATGCCTGGACTTAAAATAGTTCCAAATGTATGGTACCTTTAGTTTTTTGTGCAACATACACAACCATTAGAATACATGATCATTTTTTAATTGGACTACACAACCATTTGACAAAATCCAATGTTGATCCATATGTATGTTCTTCTCCTTAAGGTGATTGTAGAACAATTGAAAACAATGTTGTACGTAGGCTAAGTCATGACACTGATCATCGCTTATGTAGAAGTGATTCTCTTTCAATATAACTCTATTTTGTTCATTACTATCCGGTCCATGCCTGCATGTGATATGGACCATTATGTTGACCTGCTTTGAGTGATAATATTGAATTTGAATCTCATTTTTCAATTGTAGGGTGTAGTTCTCAACAAAATCAATCATTGATAACGTAGTACCAACATGAAATGTATCACTGCATATTCTAAAATGATCGTACTTCTTTCGAGCCACATGGACATGTTGAACATAATGTTTTGTCTTTTTGACGAAGTCCTTCATGAAGTCACAAACTCGTACTTGGGAAGTAACCGATTGTATATTTTTTCTTTCCTGTCCTCCATCAATATCATATGTCACATATTTAAAGCTTTGCAAGCTAACCTCCTTCCTCCCCAATTCATACTCATTACTTACATGGATGCACATGATTAGTAATTTCATTCCACTACACTTGGGGAATGTTCCATCTAAGCATGCTTTTTGATAAAATGTAAAACCATCTGGCCTTGTACACAAGATGTTGTGAATAAAGTCTCTAGATGACGACGAAAATATAACTTAGCATTCCTACAAAGGGTTTTATGCAAATATATATATATGTGTGTGTGTGTGTGTTTCATAATAATAACTATACTCAATGTGATATCTTCAAAAACATGTGTTATGAATTGTTCTTGTTCGAACATACCAAGGCTTGATTTTATGGAAAGATCTTTGGCCCAATCTAAGTGCACTATGTACTGTTCTCAATCTCTCATACAATTATGTCTATGTGATGTCAAGAAAGTGTTTAATATGGGGCTCATGGTCCCTAGATCCCCTTCTCAATTTTAGTACATATTTTTTGTTGGAAGAAGACCTAGCGTTCTCATGCCATAAATCCTAAACTAGTACCTTAACCGCTCCAATTAAATTCATGTTAGAATGAGATAGCTTACTAGTGAAGACCCACAAATTTGTTGGGCCACTTGTGTTGAGGCTATCTCGTCTATGAGAAAAATTTCTAAGGGTTTTGAAATTTCATTTCAAGAGGTGAGAGGTTTGTTATAGCAAATGATGTTTTCTTGTGTTTTTGCTAACAATTGATTGTGATAAGACATGTCGGGCTGCATTGCGGTCTTTAGAATGATATTTCTTACCAATTCTTTGAAAAACATCTACAAGGTTTCTAACAATATGATGACTTGTTTCTACACTTTTGATTGTTTTAATGCCTAAAATTCTCCTAACAACAACCAAACTTCTAGATTTTAACAAAGCTAAAATTAATTGACATTTAGCAGCATCGGATTTTGGTTCAAAATATTCTTTAATGATTTAATAAGAGTGATAATGAATAGTAAAATAAGGTAACTTACCTTCAAGTGATGTTAGACCAATTTCATCAACTTGAATGTGTTTAGGAGTTCTTCACTGCACAATGCTCAATTTAGGTAGGGACGATGGACCCCTATTCTGGCACTCTTGACCTCCCTGTTGTGGAGTTAACAATGTTACAGTTATTTCCCCTTCAATCACTGGCGGATAAACTATGGGAGGAGAGTGGACATGGGATTGACTAGTTTCTAGAACATTTGACTATTCAACAAGATAATTCACCATAGGAACTTCTTCACCACAATGTTGTGCACCAGTTTCTTCTCTAATTTCATCCATTGGATAATCAACTCCAAGCAAATCCTCCATCATCTGGTCATCCACAACAAGTTGTCTTGAAGAGATACCAGATGGATTTCTCTCTAATGAACTCTTACGCTTTGCCTCTAGTGATGGAGGAGAAACAATAGTGGCATCTATTCCGCTAGAAATTGGATTTCCCTCTTTTGAAATCCTACGCTTTGACATACATAACTTTTTATTTTCTCTTTTCTTCTTCTACATTTTCGATCGGATTTTCTTTTCTAGAGGAATTTCTTTCTCGAATCCGTTGGTTCCCCATGTTTAAAGAGAAAAATTGGCTTCCAAACATCCCACCACAAATTTGTCTTTGTATTATATAATAAGGAACAACCAAGAAAACAAAAGAAGATACAAACAATAATTCCATTTTCACTTAGACAATTTTTTCTTCCAATTCCAAGAAGACACAATAAGATACAAACAACAATTCTAATTGCACTTGGAAAATTTTGTCTTCCAATTCCAAGAAGAAACAAGAAGATACAAACAAAAATTCCAATTGCTTTTGGACAAATTTGTCTTCCAATTTCAAGAAGACACAAAAAGAGACACACAACAATTCCAATTGCACTTGGACAAATTTGTCTTCCAATTCCAAGAAGACACAAGAAGATACAAACAACAATTCCAATTTCACTTGGACAAATTTGTCTTCCAATTCCAAGAAGACTGTTGGATTACTGAGAGGGGGGGTGAATCAGTAATAACGTAATTATAATCCTTTTTCTTCAAATGTTATATCAATGTAGAATTATTATCCAATAATGAGCAGTAATAAATAA
>JZKD02S1676470.1:178447-221712 GCA_000966675.3 Picea glauca | reverse complement strand
AGAGAGAGAGAGAGAGAGAGAGTCTGAGGCATGTCAAGGTAAGGTCTAGCTCTAGGTCTTTCCATGCCTTGTGATGTCTAAGTCTTTCCATGTCGAGGTATTACCATGTATAGGAGTGTGAGGGAGAGAGAGGGAGAGAGATATGGGGTTAGAGAAGGATATTAAGAGGGAGATAGAGTCAGAGGGTATATGTAGGAGAGGGAGGAGAGAGATAGAGAAGGAAATGATTTATAAGAGTGTGTGCACGTTCCTAGAGTGGGTGCGTTATCCTAAAAATGTGTGAACACTCGTAGAGCATGTGTGTGCTCCTAGGAACACGTGCATGCTCCTATAGGACATGTGTGCTATTAAGAATGCGCACATGTTCTTTTGAATTCAAAATTTTGGGGAAATATTGACAAGGTGTATGCTGACTTGGTTGGTTGGCTCAGATTTAGGTTTGGAATGACAAACCTAGTGGTTTGGTATGCAAATTGATAAAAAGCTTCATTTTTGTGAATACCCCTCTATATATTTTTCTTTGAAATTATTTTTCTATAAGCTAAACAATTCAAGTGTTGACGAAACTATAGACATAGATCGAGTAGGCTATGCAGATTTCAAATATATAATTAAAAAAAAAATTAATATTGTTTACTATTTTTAATGTATTTTTTTCTTCACATATATCAAAATCCTAGAATACATGCCTCTCTTATTTCTGCTATAATTTTTTCAAAAAATAAAAAATATAAAAAATACAAAAAATACAAAAAATACAAAGTTGTATATTCTGAAAGCTAATTCAATTTCCCACATTTCATCTTCTTGCACCATATTTAAATTCATTGTAAAAGTATCTTGAATAATCCCTCTTAACAAATTGCTCTTTTTCATTAACTTGCAGTCACCCTAAATTATATAGTATAGTTAATTATGAAAAATATTATAGATGAGATGAAAATTATAAATCAATTTTACTTTAATTATAATTTTTATTTATTTTTTTTAGATAAAAATAGTTAAGTAAAAGAAAGTGGAATATTTTGAATAGGTAAGTTACATGTATAGTTTACTATGAAAAATATCATATGACATGAAGATTATAAATAAACTTTACTGTTTAATTATAATTTTTATTTTTAAATTTTAAATTAAATTTGTACTTATTAAATTATTTCACTTAGTTTTATATATATTAAGAATCTTATTTAATTTAGAAAATTAAAATTATTCTTAATAAAAAAATTAAGAATATAATTTACTAATTTTTCAAAAAAAAACTATTTATTAACCAATTTAAATATAAATAATTAAAAATTCCACTACTCCACAATAATTAAGTGCAATTCAACTTTACTCAATAAAAACATCTTAATATACCAAATTATATTAATTTCCTTATTATTAAAATTAAACTCCATTATAATTAAGTGCAATTCAACTTTACTCAATAAAAACATCTTAATATACCAAGTTATATTAATTTCCTTATTATTAAAATTAAGATTTGAAACTTTGTACAACCCCCCATATATATATATATATATCTTTAATAGTATAAACCATAATTTTATTAAATTCTTTTTTAAAATAAATAATTATATACATAACAAATCTACAATTAAAAATATTGTATTTACCTCTTTATTATTTAACTACTAATTTTTTTTATCTTAATTAATTCATTAATTCAAATGAGTATTTAAATTTATTCGTTATTAAATAACTTACTTAATCCTCAACTTTACCCATTATTAATAATGAATAGGGACACCTCTCTACCTTTCCATGGGTCACCTTGTCTTCATAACAAATCTAATATTATAAAAATTATTTTATTTTAAAGAATTATATACTTAATTCCAAAAAATTTAACATAAATAATTAATTTTATAAATTTAAATTCTACAAAGTGTGTACTGTAACGCAAAGAAAAGTATACAACAAAGATATATGCAATCTGTTTGTTATTAGTTTAAAAAAATTATAAACACAATGGATCGAACAAGGGTCATCCATAAATATAATCATAATTTGATTAAAATTTAAAATTAAATAAAAATGATTTTTTTTATAATAAATCTATACCTATTTTTTTCATTATTGAGTTTTGAGTATTGAATTTGATTAGGATTTACAATTAAATAATAATAATTATTTTTATTGCAATGAATTTACACAAGCTATTCAATCTATACCTATTCTTTTCATTATTGAGTTTTGAATTTGATTAAGATTTAAAATTAAATAATAATAATTTTTTTTATTGCAATGAATTTACACAAGCTATTCATAGTTTTGAATAAGATTTAATAGTTTTGAATTTATTCATTTAAGTTTTGAAGAAAACTTAAATGAATAAATTTAGAAAAGATTGAATTTTGCAAAAAATAAAAATAAAAATTAATGAGTAAATAAACACTGATAACATAACAAAAATATAAAGTGGATGCACATTGCTATTAACAATAGAGATATCGATATAACGGACCTTAGCGTTGAGCTTCCACGTTCCTGGTTCTCTCATAGGCTGTCGGCCCGGTGCCTCCTGCCCTCTTCCGCCTTCCTTCGCAGCAGCCGCAGAAGTTCTAATGGCGCCCCCCTTGTCTCCAAAGCATGGTGGTGCCTCTCCTCGTAAGGCCACAACATTGGCTGCGGGCCTCCCTCCCTCAGCCCTGACTTCCACTTCCGGGCTGACCTCTCTTGTAGGTGCTTCCCCTGGTGCTCCGTCGGCAGTGACCTCAGGCTTTCCCCCTCTGGGGCTGGCCCTCTCCTTTAAAGAGGTGGCTTCACACCAAGGGTTTCTCTCCGGTCTGCATGCATCGGCCCCGGAGGCTGCATCTCATCAAGGTCGCCCCTTCGAGCTGCATGCAGTAGTTCCTGAAGCTCCAACAATTTCCATTCCAATGCCGTAGGAAGCCTTAACTCATGCTCGCCATTACAACATGCATGCTCTAGTTTGCAGGTTTAACGAGTTTTGGCCCTTTCTTCCAGATCTACTCTTCTAGTTCTCTTCCGAATGGTACCCGTTTTTAGATGGAGAAGTCATTACCTGCCCCTGTGCAAAAGGGTTTTTTGTGGTAGTTTTTGATTCTACAAGCGACAGAGACAATGTGTTTAACTCTGGGCCATGGTTCTGGGGCAGAGCAGGGTTGTCCATGCAACTTTGGACCCTTGCCTTCGACCCATCCACATATTGTATCTCTTCAGCCCCAGTCTGGGTGAGACTTCCTTATTTGCCCTTGCATTTCTGGGGGGATGAATCTCTTCAATCTATTGGCAATGGCCTCGGCAAGTTCCTCTCTAGAAGTTTGAACTCCAAGCCAGCCTGCTCCACCTTCGCCCGAATCTATGTGGAAATGGATTTCTCCAAAGGTTTCCCACCTGAAATTATTCTCCAAGGAAAGGACTACTCAAGGACCCAAAAACTCGACTATGAGAATCTCAGTTTCAGGTGTAGGAACTGCTTCGAAACAGGGCACTTAGCCCGTAACTATGGAAAACCACCCGGGAAAAAAAGGTCGTCCAAGCCCACCTGGTGGACAGGGGTGCCAAAGGAACCATGTTCTGAAAGCAAGACCCTGGAAGCGGCAGAAGAAGCAGAAGCTGAAGCCGAAATTAAATCCCTTGCTAAGGGGGAAGCAGAAGATACTCCCAAGTCGCTCACCCAGCAAGAACCCCTGACCTCAAGCTAGGAAGACTTTGTTGATAAGGAAGACTCTTTAGGCCCAATGGAAAGCCAATCCATGGACCAGAGCAATGAATGGCAAACAATGTCAAAGAAAAAAACTTCCAACCTAGAAGTGATGTAATGACGCGAAGCCGTCCAGGCTCGCTGAAATAATCTTTGTGTCCGCGAATTAGTACTGAGTTAGGATCTCTAGGCATATGTTTTCCAGTTTACAAGCAAATCTCTATCGATGTATCAAACCCCAGTGGCATGTCCAGTGTTATTAATAATAAAAAAAAAACATAGCAAAAATATAAAACACATATATGTAAAGTCTTTTTTCTATTAATTTAAAGGAACTATAAACCCAATGAATCCAACTAACTATGACCTAGATAAAGATAAACAATTAGGTTTTTAAATTAAATAATCAATAATTTATTATAATGAATCTGCACAATATACTCATTCAGTATTGCATAAAATTTAAATGAATACCTGAATTCTTAAATTTTATAAAATAAATTTAAATGAATGAATAAACATGGTTAATAAAAAGCAGGTTGAACCTTGTAATAATAAACATTAGTAATATAAAGCAAAAGCATTGTCTAGTTATTGGTTTTTATATAAATTTACACGAATCATTTTTTTGTTGTTGTTCAAAATCTATTTCTGAATGCAAAATTGGATTCAACATGCTGAAAAAACTATAAAGCACTCTGATTATACAGAAATAATCACTCAAATTTACAAATCTGACAATTTCTTGTAGGGTTTCGAAAAAATATCCCCTAAAAAGATCCTCATTTAATAAAAAGTTTAACTTACCGCTAAAGGAAATCTCTCTTAAAATATAAGAGAAAGAGAAAGTCCCAAATAAATACACAAAAACAGAGATAGATCTCATTTCATACCCTTATGAATCATATTAATCAATCTTCTTGTTCATGCTATTCCTTTGTTGCCACACATGACTTTTTGTGAAAATCCAATACAAGAGAGAGTATAAGAGAGGATGAACGCTCATACTCGTCATCTTCTTCCCCTGGTGCTGGAAGATTCAAATCGAATGATCTGTTCGGCATCGCTCTTTCCATTGTAGGAGGATCAGGGGGAGGGAGTTGAGTGTCTACTACTGCTGAGGAGGAAGACGAGCTCGCTGTTGGAAGTATATTTTTCACTACACCCGCTCCTACCCACTCATGGTTATTGGGTTTCATTATCCTTTGAGGCCCCACAATTTCCTCCCACAATGCCATCTGCATCGACGGCGCCTGTTGCTGCAAAAGGATAGCGTAGTCTAAAAGACTATTGGGATTGAAATTGGGACTACTCATGTTGTGATCGCTCACTCTTTGCACTCCCACTTCCTCATTCATGTAAAACTGCCTCCAGGGTTTTACTTGTTTAGAGATATTGGCAGACAACTTATTCTTGTTGTTGCCGTGATTAGCAGGTGGAGAGGGAAGTGAAGGGGTTCGAGTAGATCTCTCAATGTGGATGGTGTCGACATGGAGGGAGGGAGCTGGGAAGTTAGTTTTGGCTTTGTGTCCCTTCAGATTTCTGGCGGCATTGTCATATGCTCTCGCTGCTTCCTCGCTCGTGTCGAAGGTACCCAGCCACCTGCGTCTTTTTTGAAAGGAAGGATCTCTGATTTCTGCCCCATATCGACCCCACGGCCTCTTGCTCACGCCCCTGTACTTCACTTCCTTCTCATCATTCACATTTGCATCCGCCACGCTCTTGCTATGGTTTCTGTCTGTGGGAGCCATTAAGGGCCTTCCTGTCACAAACGGAGAAGAGGATACCGAAAGCCTGAACAGCACCCTCTGGCTAAACCGTCTTTTAAGACGGCGGTAGCTCTCTCACTCATATATCTGTGCCCAACGTTTGTAAGCAAGAAAACGAATTTTGGCGATGGTTGTCCACGTGATTAAATAAATAAAGGAATAAATGACGTGAAGCAAAGAGCAATGTACCCAGAGGCGAAGCGCTATATGGTCAAGTCAAATATAATTTTAATAATGAATCCCCTAGCAATGTACCCAGAGGCGATGCGTTCTATGGTCAGGTCAAATATGAATCACCGCGTTCATTTGACGGCAAAATAGATTCTCATGGGTATTTTGACCATTTATATTATTTATTTTTCAATTATCCAGGAATATAGTATTAAAAACTGTAAAACTGTTTATTTTCCAAATTCCAAATAGAAGAAAAGGTGTTAAAGGTTTTTTTTTTTCCAAATTTCAAAGTGGTCACCAAACCAAAATTTATGTTAATCACATGGGTTCCAGTTGCTTTCGTAAGGCTTTAATATGTCCAGCAGAGTTTGAGTGTCATGGATATTTTGTTTTTCACTTAATAATGTACAACTTAATGTTTGACGAAGGTTTGAGGGTTTTCTGAACATTTAATCATATTTTTTTGGGAGCTTTGGAAAGGAAGGCTGTGATTTTTTTAATGTATATGGATTACTTAAAGTATCACATATAAAATGATTCAAATAGGTATGGGTTTACATTGGGTGGGTGGGTGGATGGATGGTTGGTACACTTATTTTTATAAAAGACTTATTTTTATAAAAGATGGTATATTTTTTAAAGTGTTCTATAATATTTTTTATTTTTAAAATATTGGGTATTTAAAATGAGTGTATTTTTTTTAATTTATTATAATTTAGTTGTCTATTGGTAGTGAGTTATTTAAAAACGACTACTCCGCTTGTAATGTTACTAGAGTCATGTACTTTTTAGTAGCATTTAACTTTAGTCTCGTACATGAAATCAAATGCTATCGCAAGACTAAAAGGAGGTGTTATGGAGACTACCTCCAATAGAGTCATTCACTTTCTAATAACATCTAATTCTAGTGAAGTCATGCATTTTCTAATAGCATCTAACTTTAGTTCCATAAAAATAGATACTACTTAGATTGCAATTTAACCTCTTACCCTAATTTTTTTTATCTAGCAAATACAAAAAACAATGACCGCACACAGACGAGCCACAGAGAAACTCCATACAAAGTGCAAAAAACCAGACAACCCAAAATAACTAGCCAACGGAACTAATATAAGTTAATATGATTCCCCCCACACCCCCCCCCCCGCTATGCCATTGATCCATGGGTAATATATAATGCTTCCTTCAGGTTCTCCAAGCGCTTTCTTTGATAGGCTGTTTGCATCCCTACTGTAGTCCCTGAGGATGTGATTAAAATTGATAAGTTCAAAGCTTTTGACCATGTCCCTTATCCTTGCTTTCCATCCCTCGATAGCACAGACATGAAGATTGCCTCTAGATGACAACCATTCAATCACCACTTTGGAATCACCCAGAATTTGTAAGCGGTTGATTGAAAGATGTAAAGCCAATCTGAGAGTAGCCCAGGCACCCATAAGCTCTACTTTTGTATTAGTTCCTTTACCACAGTTAAAAGCCCATCTTATGACAGAATGATTTGGAAATTTTAATACACCACCCGCTTTGCAACATAATCCATCCTGTTGTGTTGTGCCATCGAAGTAAGCAATCGTGGTATTGTTGTGTTGATGTAACATAATTCCTTTCAGAAGTTTATCCTTCTTTATTACCTCATTGTTGAAATGTTGTGCAAGAGTTTTATAGTACACCGCCTGAATTGATGGAGTGCTCCCCTCAAAGATGGCTCTGTTCCTTTCGATCCATGTGTACCAACAGATTTGAGCAGCCGGAGTCATAGGAACAATCTTGTCTTTGTACCATTTCTTAATGCAATCCTCCAATGTATTACCAGTCCACTTGAGTTTATATCCTTGCGTGATCCTTACCTTATCCCATACAGACTTTGTGAATGTACAGTGAAGGAACAAATGTTCAATAGATTCAGAATCTTTTTTGCATAAATAACATAATCCCGGTCCTTCTCTGCCTCTGGTTTGGAGAGTATCCCAGGTGAGAATATTTCCTTCCACTGCCAACCATATAAAAAGTTTTATTTTTAATTGTAATTTCCATTTCCAAATTGCTTTTCTCTAGCCACTGAGAATTCTCAATTTTTTTGTTGATATTATAGCCCAATAAAGTTTTTGACATTTGGCACACCGGACATATCACCACTAGTCCATAATAAAGTATCTTCACAATCCTGTAGATAAGCTCTCGAGTCGATCAAATCTTTCATGAATTGTTCCCATTATAAGGCTAGTTCACCAGAAAGGCCTATTTCATTACTATTATACCAAGAATTAGAGATATGTGATCTATCTCTAGTCCTCAAAGCCTGCGCCAACGAATATATATTCTTGTTGTGAAGTGAATAAATCATATTCACTGATAAAAAGTATTGTTACCCCATTCCAAGAATCCTATCTTCCTATATCTATGAGTTGACCTGTTCCTGGGTTCCAGCTCAACTAATGATTGATTAAATGAACTGATTTTAGAAGCCCACCCCAGATGCTTGAAGTAGACTTTTGCTGAAAAGTAGGAGACCTAAACCAATTTTTTATAGTTGAGTGTGGGAGGTACTTATCCTTTATAACACGATGCCAGATACCTATGCTTGTTAAAACCCTCAAAAGTGAGTTCACAACCAATGCATGCTTGAAATCCATAATATTTCGCAAACCCCAACCCCCGTGGCGCTTTGGTAAAGAAATCATATCCCATTTGCATAGATGATAGTGCTTTGTGTCACGGTTCCATTTCCAAAGAAAATTTATCATTAATTTCCTCAAGGCATTTAAAATAGAACAAGGAACTACTGCTAAAGATAACCAATAGACCGATTGACTCTATAATATAGCCTTTAGTAAGGTAAGCCTTCCTCCCAATGACAACCACCTGTAACACCAGTTATCAATCTTTTTTTCCATTCTTTGGATCAACCAAATCCAATCAGTCGCACGTCGGGGACCAGTTTTTAAATAAAAACCAAGATATTTAAAACCCTTTTCCAGATCAGAAAAATTAAACAGGAACACTGATTTAAAGGGAGATAACTCCTGTTCCGACAACCCTGCTTGATGGAAAGTAGACTTTGTAACATTTATCAATAATCCCGAGGCTAAGCAAAAGGATTTTAAAATTTTGTCTATCTCCCACCATTCCTGCAAAGTAGCATTTGACATAATAATATCATCGACAAATAATATATGGAGGATTTTGATAGTTCAAGAGACATTTATACCTGTCATCTTCCCTTCTCGTTGACTCTCCTTGAGTAAAATACTTAGACCTTCCATAACTAGGATAAAGAGTAAGGGTGACAATGGGCAACCTTGCCTTAAGAATCTTCCACTTTTAAAGAAATCTGTAGCCTCTCCATTTATTAATATGGCGAAGGATGTTGAGTCCACACAACTCATGATCCGGTTGTCATCTTTGTATCCATACCAATTTGGATAAGTATCATCCTCAATATATCCTAGCTCACACAATCATATGCTTTTTGTAGATCCATCTTTAATACTAGTGACTTTAGCTTCTTGTTTTTTATGTTGTGAAAGAATTCATGAACAATTCCAATATCATCCTGAATACGATGCCCTTTTAAAAATCCCAGTTGCTCCTCGAAAATCGATCTAGACAAGAAAGGATTAATCCTGTTAGCTATGATTTTTGAAATTATTTTATAGTAGAGATTGCACAACGAGATTGGCCTATAATCCCCAAAAGAGAGAGGCTTATTTATTTTTGGAACTAAAGCTATGAAGGTCGAACTCAAACCACCCAAATTTTTTCCTTTCCATCTCGACTCTTCCACCATGTTAAGAAGATCCCCCCCGACAAGTTCAAAGAAGTGAACAAAAAATTCCATAGTCCAACCATCAGGGCCTGGGCTCTTGTCAATATTGAAATTTTTTAGGATATCTCTAAATTCCTCCAACTTCATCGGCGAGAATAATATCTCAGCTTCTGCTTCTGTGATCATTCTTGAAAATTTCTCCGCCACCTTGACTTGTTCTAATATAGAAAGATTAACATTCTCCTTGAAAAATTGTTTGAAATAGTTTGTAGCAGTATCTTTAACATTCTTCTGTCAAGTATGTAAGTGCCCCTCATCATCCATGATCTCCCATATGTATTTTTTATTTCTCCTGAAATTTGCGAAATTGTGATTTTTTTTTTGTATTTTGATCCCCGCTTCGGATCAATATGGCACGACTACATTGTTGCCATAATTCTTCACTTTCATTTATCAATCTATTCCTTTCATGTTCCATAGATTTTAATAGAGACTCCTTCTCTATTGTGATCTCGACTTCCATCGTGTCTTGTAACAACGAAGTAATTTCCTATTCCAGACCCTTTAGATAGGCACTTGTCTATTGATATCGAAGCTTCTGCCACTATTTATTCTTATCCTTTAGATCCTTTAATTTCCAAAGAAGTCTTTTTTGTTTACCTTCCTCTTCAAGATATTTAGTTTCGTTCCAAAGATTTTGTACCATCAGCACAAAATCTTGATCCCGAAGCCACTGTGGATTGAGTTTGAATAGAAAGACTTTAAACATTGGAGGCATCTCCAACTGAAGAAGAATCAATGCATGATAAGAAATGAATGGGTATTCTACCCAGGACTTGCAAATTCCAACCCCTGAAAGTAAATCCTCCACAATGATAAATTTGTCCAGCCTCTTGGAAATCTGGTCCGCACTAGATCGACCATTTCTCCACGTTGGAACAATTTTTCCCAGAACCAAATCAATAAGATGTTTCTTTTGGAAGAAGGACTTATAGTATCCAGTAGAGTCTCCCACAAAAGATTTCCCTCCCCAAACCTCTTCCAAGGAAAGGGTCAAATTAAGATCCCCAACAATGATGATTTTCTTTTTTGTTAGTAAGCATGAATCTTCCACCTGGTTCCAAAACGACTTCCGCTCCAAACAAGGCCCATACACGTTCATAAATGATACATCCATTTTTCTTGCTATAATGATTCTTGTCAATAAGATCCCACCACAAGTAATAAATGCATTTAATTCGAATACATTTGGATCCCATGAAACCAACATGCCACCGGAGGTTCCAACAGAGTTGACAACACAACTAAACTACCAAGGCCTTAGTGTACTCATAAAATTTCTAGCTTTTCCTGAATGTACCATATTTTCTTGTAAAAATACAATATCCGGGTGTGTTTTTTCAAGAACTCTTCAAATTGAGGTGATTTTTAGGGTGCCTCCAGTCCCTCTGAGGTTGAGTGAGAACATGATCATTAATTTACCCCCGCCAGGGCTTTCACTGCTCCAAGTGCAACACCCTCTGAATTAGAAGGAATATTTGATTCTAAAGTAGAAATTGTTGCAGACTTTTTTCGCACGCTTCTAGTTTTTACAAGCGAAAGTTCTATGCCCAACCCACCTGACGATGCAAATTCCTTCTCTGTCCCAGCAGCAAGTGAACGCGAAGTGCTAGCCTCCCCTACCACAGGAGAAGGTTTTATAAGAGACTTTCCCAGAAATATTGGTAACTTAACCGAAGAAGACATAGTGGTCTCATCATCCTCTGGTTCATGGTAACCCAGAAGCAATGAAGACGCATCCAACTGTTGTGGTCGGGATCCAGTTAATGGTTCTGTTGACAAATTACCCAAAATACATGAAGAGAGTTTCTGTGGAACATCGTCTATGGACTCAACCTGCGACTAAGACGAAACTAAAGGAGCATCGCTCGGGGAAACAACAGGAATAGAAACCAAATTCTCCTGGCACACATCAGGTTGAATAGAATAAACATGATCCTCCTCACCATCAACCCGAGAAAATTCAACATTTTTCATCGAGAGTTTTAACCACTCTGAGGAGTTTATCGCATCTGGTTCCAAAATAGACAAAGAGGAAAAGATAACAGGACAAAAAAATTTCAACTTACCCACAATCGACTCCATAGAATCTAGTAAACATTCCTTTTCCTGCACTAGGTGTAATGGTCCAGGTCCATAGAAACCTGTGTCCTGTGGAGAATCTTGAGTGTCATACCCTAGAGAGTTGTCTTCAGGTTCATCCTTGGAATCAATTAAGCCTTTACAGTCACGTCTCAAGTGAGCATTCCTTCGACAATAACTACACCTAAGGCGGCACCCCCTCCATTCTATCTCTAAATTTTCTGGAAGCCCCTGGTGTATATCCATTTCAACCAATACCCAACCAATATTCATTGAGCCCACAGAAAGAGAATCAGTATCTACCACAAGAAAAACACCAATTGGATTTCCAATATCCTGTAGCGCGCCTTCATTCCAAAATTTCCAAGGTAACCCTGGCAAGAGAACCCAGGAGTGTCTTTGTGAAAAATAATCGGTATCCAGATTAAAGTCCACTCACCACCTTTTAATAATTAGACTATTGCCACCATTAATCCATATTTTTTCGAGGAGCGAGGCATCCTTGGAAGATCTGCAAAGGAACCCCAACCATCCTTTAGTTAGGTATAAAATCTCAAGGATGTAACCTAATAGTGGCTTCCAGACTTTTTCCATCCAGTCTGTAAGAGTATCCTTTTGCAAGTTCCCGTAAGTAAATCTACCCACCATCCCACAGAGTACCATCCTACATGTTTCCTCCAAACCTATATCGGAACCAAGAACCAGGCGCTGCAAAACCTTATTTGACTTCCATTGTCTTCTATGCTTGCGAGGTGGAAAAGGTTTACTAACAAATTTCCTCCTAACACTGGTAAATCCCTCTCAACTATCTATGAAACCCTCGTTTCCTCCATAAGAATGATGAGGATCTTCCGTCCCATAGTTTGTTAAGTTGGGAAAAGAGTCAAGGTGAGAAGGTTGGTTGTCCAACCTGCCACAGAGAGGATTCACACCAAGAAGTCGAATAGGAAGTGAAGACTCCTTTGGGACAGAAGAGAAATGGCTTGTATCTTGTTTCCATAAGTTATCAATAGTTGTGAACAGACCCACTTCCTGTAAAAGTCTTTCATCCGCCTCTCCCATCAAATCTCTGATCTCATTATTTAAAGTGGCCCGTCGATAGAAGCCATATAATGGCGACCTGTATTCCACTAGTAAATCCCAGTAAGCAGGTGTCACCACCGACCAATAGATAACAAGAAGTCACATGGGTTTCAATAGGCAACTAGTCCATCTGTTAACCTCCATTAAATCTAAATACGGAAACTGTTGAAATCAATGTAAAACTCTAGGAAGTTAACACAGTTACCTACAGAGGAAAGAAGAAAATAATGGAACAATATAAATACTGACACATCTAACAACTACCGACAAAATAGTCGCAAACTTCATTTAATTGCAGCTCGGCTAAATGATTGATAGTGCATTAGTCGATAGCTAAAGTAATGAAAGTTCTGTAATCCAACATAGGCACATTGAACCCCAAGGAGGAAGAAAGGTAGTTAGACTAAGGATAAAAAAAAAATACCTCACCATCCGCCTTCAATCTGAGCAAGCATATGGCTTGAAAACTCCGCTAAAAAACCACTAAAGTAAAGTTCCTGACCCCTGAAAAACGTACATTAAAAGACTCCTAGCTTAATACCAATAAAAACTGGAAGTGTATACGATGACCCTTCAATGAGACCCCCCAGTAGCAACCCTTTTCCCGAGGGTGACCCACTTACTAGGAAACCATGTCAACCACGAAGGTGAAATAATGCAAGAGGTATAATTTTCAAGCATATGTTACATAATCAAGAAAGAACCATTTGCAACATGCTCAAATGATTCAATTACTAAAGTGACACTTATCATGAGACTTGACTTGTTACCTAATGAAGCAAGACATACTGCCCTTTTTGGGTAAGGCTGGTGCAGAGGATGTTTCTATGCTGCTAACAATGAATGGTGATGTGTGGTGGAGAAGAGGGGCTATGTCTACTCAATGTGGGATCAACTAGTCATCTGGCTCTTAACACTCCATGTATTCTACATGCAGGCCTAAAGACATCATCTCCTTAGTTACCCCTAGGATTGGGGGTAACACACCCAAAAATTCTTAGCACACGTGCTCACTCACTTATGCTAACTCCATAATGTCACAATAAGATATGATAAGTGTCTCCTCACATTTCCTCTCCTTTTATAGGAGTCTAATGAGTGAGTTTAGGAACCCCTTCTAAACTCAACATTAAATTAGAATTGTTTATTCACACAGGTGGGTGTGAAGCCCCAACACAAGCCCCCAACACCAATTCCAAGCCCCAACTCCAATCCAAAATGGTTTTCACAAAAACAAAATATGCAATGAGTGTGTCAATGAAGATTCTCACATACCCGACACCAAGGCCAATGTGAGAATAGCCGCCCGAAGCTACAAACAATAAACACAATTTAGTGTTTTTTTTTATGAAAAAAAATCTTGTAGTGTCCCCATGATGACAAGGAAGAAACAAAGGACAATGTCAAAAATGTTAGTAGTGAATTTGATAGAAGTTGCTAGTGAACTAGTGGGAAGGCCTTGCGACATTGAAAATAGCAAGACAAGATAGTACATAGTAAAGTTATTCCAAAAAGAGACCTAGAAGAGGGTTTTTGAAATGAACACTGTGAATGAAAGGTGTTGTTTTCCACATGAATAATAAGTTAGCGATGTTAAATAATTTGTTAAAGACTATCCTGGAGAATAATGGGCTATTTTTCACATTGGTGGATTGAAAGCATAGTGATATTGGTGGCAAGGTTAGACCTGCTCCAGTGATAGTTGTAGATTTTATTGATGGGGTCACTCATGAAGGCACATCCTTTTGTGCTAAGGAAAATTTACTAGTATTGGTAGGCCATGAGAATGAAAAATGTTTTTTAGATAAATACTTGAGTATGGAGTATGAGCACTACATTGAGGAAATTGCCAAGAAAAACATTCAATTGTAGGATGGTTGAATAGTTGAAGAAATGGTTGGTGAAACCAAGAACCTATTGAGTGGTCTGAAACAATGGAAAGACCAATAAGATCAAGGTAATAAATACTATTTTGTAAGCAATGCTTCATTGGGTCTATGTGAATTATACTTGAAGGATGTTGTAGGAGAGTAGTGTTCCATTGCAAAAAGGCTATTGCGTAAATGTATGGAGAGACTAGCTTTGGAAAACATAAGAAAAATGAATTTTTTGGTATAACCTTTGACAATTGTAGAAGCAGTTGGATAGGTTTTGAGTGTCTGAGAAGGAAAAAGTATTGATTGCAACAACTAAGCAATGGTTAAATCAAACAAATAAGTTGTGTGGTGTTGCACCCAACCAATATTTGGTTGTCCAAGTCATTAGATGTATTAAGGTAGTTCTTGATGGAACATATGAGGTGTTGCAAGAGTTGTTACATGAACATGGCCACTACATGATTGAAGATGACGTCAATGGTGAATAAGAAAATGATTATTTGAAGGAAATTACAAAGTACTTGAAGAAGAGACACAAGTATGAATCTTGTCAAATATTTGGATGAAGAAGTTGGTATGGTTTATCTTGATGATGAAGTTTGTGGTGGAAATAGTTGAAGATGGTAACCCTTCTCTTATCATTTAGACAAGGTAACTGACCATGTGTATGTGTGTGAGATTTTCGAATGTCTTTAATGTCAATAAACAAGTCTAGGAAGAAAAAATAAGCCCGAGATACCACCTATAAAGGACGAAAGCCTGTTGTAATAAAACTTATGATAAAAGCCCATGTGCTTCAACAATATTTTCAATTTGTAACAACAACGATATAGTAGTCCTAAAATCAGTAAATACTTGTTGTAAAAGATGTCAATCAATGAGTAGAATATGCATGGTATGTTAGAGAATGATTATATGCATGTACTATCATGAAATTAAACTAATTACTTGCAATATTCTCAAGCCCTAGTGGATGTAACAACATTTATAAAAACAACAAATAAATCGATTATAATGAAAAAAAATGAGTTGGAATGAAAATGAAAATGCAATAAAGTACCTAAAATAACATGTCACTTTGAGGGAGAATGTGAAAATTGAGGTTTTATCTCACTTGCAAGTTAAAGACTAGTGTTGTCTTCTTTCCTTGTGAAAAATGGAGTCAAGCAACACCTTAAATTGAAGTTAGATAGCCAAGAAGGCTTGGAATTTTGAAACCCTAAGACTATACCCTCATAGGCCTAGGATTATACCTTACAAAGACTAACCCTATATTAATAGAAGTGATTTTCCAGAAGTGGTGAGTTATGATTTTTCCATGAGTTAGTGCAGGCATCTTTATATGAGGCAAACCTAGCGCTATAACCCCTCAAATCCCTAAAAATACAAATGATCCATGATACAAGTGAGACAGGTCAAAGTCGACCCCTCAAATAGCCTCTAGTTACCCCTAGTTGAGAGGGGGTAATAAGTTTTAACCTAGTTCCACTTGATATCAGTTGCTAGACGCTAGAGAAGAAGTAGGATGACACCTATGATTTATAATATTATAAACTATAGGGTTTGTTTCCTAGAAGGTTTGACCAATGATTATGATTGGATCCTCCCAGGATTTTGATCTTCAAGGATTCTCTTTCCTTTACCCTTCATTGAAGGTGTTGCATTGACTCCATATTCCCAAGAATTCAATATGGAACTAGTCTTTATCATTTGCAAGTGAAATAAAACCCTAGTTTAGCTCTCTCTAAATCTCTCTCGATTTGCATTAATTTTTTGGAATCATCTCTAACATAGTCATTCCTTCAATAATTACATTTTCAACTATTAGGGCTTGTCATATTCCTTCAATAATATAGTTTCATGCTCTTTATTCATGCAATCATTGGTGGATGGTTTACAAGTCTTTTCATTTTCATTTTCCATATCTTCATTCACTTTCTTGTTGATTTAGGGTTGGTATATTGTTGTTGTTGTAAACTTGTTACATGCTTAAACATTTAGTCTTATAATTGAACTCTTATGTGCGCTTTTGGAATAACTATATACTTAATAAATCTACAATTATAAAAATTGATTTAAAAAATTATATATCTAAATTTATTATAACTTGGTTGTTCATTGGTAGTGATGATGGTTATTATTGGTTGTTATTTGTGAACTTAGATTGATGCATCAAGTTATTCAAAAACCACCACTCCACTTGTAATGCTTTAGTGGTGGTCCACAAAGAGACATACTCTCACTCTTGTTTTCTTACGTTTGAGGAAGACAATCTCTTAGCCAATCAATTTTTTTTTTAGGTCTTACTCCAAGATGCCAGAAGATAATGTCAGCTTAGATAGTATCTTCAAGAAAGCCAATTTTCCTTGTGGTCATCATCAAGGCTACCTCTACTAGAGTTATGTACTTTTTAATAACATCTAACTTTAGTCCCATACATGAAATCAAATACTACCCAAAGACTAAAAGGCGGTGTTAGCCTAGACACTTTCCTTTGTGGTAGTAGTTGAGGTTACCTCTTACCTCCAATAGAGTAGTAGAAACTACCTCGTGGTAGTAGTAGTTGAGGATACCACCTACCTCCAGTAGAGTTGTGGAAACTACCTCCAATCGAGTCACACACTTTCTAATAACATCTAATTCTAATGGATTCATGTACTTTGTAATAGCATCTAACTTCAGTTCCATAGAAATGGATACTAAGATTACAATTTAACCTCTTACCCTAGATGAAACAATTGTTGTTTGTATCACTCTATGTGCAACATTGACATCTTGTTTTCAAGGTTTTCCAAAATCTTTTAATATACTAGTTATATTGTCAAATACATTCTGTTTCACCTTTGTATCTTTTGTCGACTTTTGAATACCCAATAATTTAAATTTCTTAACTTTATTAGACAAAATAAAAGTTGATGTTGTATTTTTACTGATTCATCTTTGAAAAAAGTATTATACATATTCTTAGTTCGATATCTTATATAATGATTAGCTTCTTTCTTCCCAAATTTGCCAGTATCAACATTTTCTAATATTTCATCATCAATGTTGATAGATTCTCCTGCATATTTAAATTTAAATTTTATATTAAAAAACAAAACTTGAACATAAATTCACTAAACTATATACAAGTATTCATCTTGTATTATCTAAATTTATGTACATACCTATAGGTGATTCGACTTCTACTTCAATTTCGGTTTCAACATATTCATCGACATTATGAGTCAAATCTGTTTATGTTTTTTGAAAAGCATCAAATTGTAATTACAATCAATTATATTAAACAATATTTTAAATTTGAATTCTATACTTTTAATATAGACAATATGTGCATGCATACCTGATTGGACTTCTTCTTTTTGAAAATCTCTATTTACATTATCATTGTTTCTTTCTTCAATATTTGCATGTTCTCTTTTATTTCTCCAATAATGCTCTTTCCTTTGTTCGTTATGGTGAGTTTCATATCGAGTGCAATCAAAGTTTCTCTTGCGCAAAATTTTGTTTCCAATGAGTATAGTTATCTGTAAAAATTTTAAAAAAAATCAACATTTCAGAATAGTCTCAGAAAAACTTCATTGTCACAAAAATTATTAAAAAATAATATCAATAATTTTATGTTCAACAAAGGATTCACTTTGAAAAAATGTTCAACATTTAGCTTTCAATAAATAAATTGTTATTCCACTAAAAATTTGAACTTCAAAAAAATAATTTTTTTTTTTTGCATTCAAAGCATCAACTACCTTGTTCAAAAAAACGAAAAAGATGATTCGAAACTTTGTTTAGGTGCTCTAGAAAACCATGAAACAAGAGAGGGAATTGTGTTAAATGTGTTCGGATGAAAGAATATTTATAAGATTTGGTGCGAAGTGAAACGATACGATGTGTCTCTTCATTGTTTCCGGCCGACGGAATTCTCTCACCCACCTTTCGGCTGAAAAGCTAGGAAACCATTTATTTTTAACGGATTCCGTTAGAATTAGATGTTTCGGCTGAAAAAAAATTCTTTTGGCCGAAAACAAGCGAATGAGACTGTTTGCAGGAACCTGAGAGTTCCCTCTAGATTACCTAAACTTTGGAGGTTGTAGACTCCTGCAAATACTCATAATTTAGTTTTGAAATTGATACCATCATTTGCAAAATTGAATAGACTTTCAATGGATATAATTTGTTTTCATTTTCATTAGTTTATCTAATTTTATTGAATTTAAAAAAAATAAAAATCATTGCATAATATTTTCAGATGACATTATGATTCAGTGAAATAAAATATCTCTATCTCTAAAAATACATAGTGAAAAATTTAGAAAAATTTATATTCAGAATCCTTAAACTCTTCTTTTCAAAAGGGTATTTTTAGATTTTACTTTTAAGTAAAAATTAAGATAGATACAAGGTGGGGAAAAACATGTTTTTAAAATATGCAATGTTTTTAGCTTGGTCGACTTAAAAAAATTCTAGAAATTATAATATTCATCCGTTAGATTCAAAATTATAGTCATAATAAAATAGAGTCTCTGTGGATTGTTGCAGTATGTTTCGTTTGTCAATTTTTTTTTTTTAATAATAGATACATTGTTGGGGGAAAAAATAACTCATTATCATTCCTTTCATGTTTAAGGAACATACTGTTAAACAATTGTCAAATTGATATATCAAATCTCATTAAAAAAAATTGAAAAATAGTCAGTGGAAAGCTAACAAAATTCTTCGCAAGTTTTGTGTTTACTGCAAAGTAAAATTTTAAATAAAAAAATTACTTTTGTATACCAGAAGTTGAAGAACTTGTGAAAATATAGTTTTTTTTTCTCATAAAACAAGCAAGATAGACACACATCTTCATGATTTTACCCTAAATTTTATGAGAACCTCATTATATCCTAGTAAGACTTGTGCCTACACATTCTCAAGCAAGATATTAGATCATCGAGTGGTGGCTTTCTCACCCTTTATTCATATAAGAAAAACTTCAAAATTTCAACTATTCCTTAAAAAGAAAAAATTTCCATTTTTCAAAAAGTTATAACTAACATGTCAATAATTCAAGCAAGTGCATCAAAAAAAATATGCATAAATGCAAGAAAAGAAATATGTAAAATAAAGCATATAAAATAAATGAAACTAACCTACGATGAACACACACATGTAATGCAGAAAAAAAAATGACCTACCTACTTACCTGGGGCTCAAGGCCCATAGAAGTCAGAACCCTAAAGATGTCAGGTGAAATTATACAACCAATGCAACCGATTGATCATCTCATCAAGTCATCTCCCCCTGTGATTAATTATGTAATACAACACGGATAAGTCAAGCACATAATAATTATGAGCATAAATAAGCATGTGCTCAATCATAGAAAGCAACTCATGGAGGTGGGTGGGAGGGAGATAATCTTGCTAGAAAGAATAACCATGTGTTTGATCCATCCATTTTTGAATAAGGCTGCCACATATAGGCGATGTCTCATCTTCGTCCTCACTCACATGATCGTTGCTTTCTGAAGACCGAGAGGAGATGAGAGATTGGAAGAAAACTAAATGGCTTCACAAAAAAAAGATAAGAGGTAAGGGACAACCTCATGTACGAAGAAATAAATCTTCCCTCTACTGAAAAATGTTTCCTCTTCATATGTAAATTCCTGCAAAAATCCCCAGAATAAAAGCACTACTACTCAATAGTGTGAGTCTCCAATTGTTCTGGGTTGAAAAGGGCCTCGTGTCCATAAACATTTGAGTGCAAATATGGTGGAATGTATTCATCATATAACCAATCTGAATGCTCAAAACAATATGCATCACAACTCTTAATGCATGACTGGAAATTATCATGAGTACCCTGTAACAAGCCATCCCCGAGTGGATGAAAATTATCTGCGAATGTATCATCATAAATCTATTGAATACTTGGATCATCTAAGAATGAATACCACTTATTTGAAGGTAACTGATGGGTGTTCTATATGCACTAAAAAAACACTAAAAACCCTCAATTAAATTGTCAACCCAGGGTAAGTAAACTTAGAGTTGTAGCACTATATGTGCCAAGGCAGAAAGGCTAGAGGTAGTATAGTATAACTAAGGAAATGGGCCATCTGAGAACTAATCTATTCAAACAAAGGCTATTAATGATCAAACCCTATCAAGAAACTTAAACTATTTATCCTAAGTAACTTTTGAACAATGGATCGATGGATTGTCCTAAGAAAGAAGATAAAAACCCTATTATAAGCAAGTTAACTTAATCATGACAATGAGAAAAAGAAAACTATCTATTTAATCTATTTAATGAACACTAACAACAACAAACTAATTTAATTAACCTATTCAAATTCAATAAGCAACAACAAGTAAGAAATTAAACAAGCAGACAACTACCCTCTTAAAGCAAGTAAACAAACAAGCAACTACCCTATTCAAACTAAACTATGGAAACATATTCAGCGAGTAAACTAATAATAAATCAAATGAATAACATATGGTAACTTGTACAGCAAGTAAACTAATCAAAATTACTCAATAAGTAACTAATCAAACTAATAAGCAAGTGAACTCTATTCTTAAGTTAAACTTCATAATTATTTCTAATTTACAAAAGGAAATCTTAATCTATTAAATTCAAAGCATCATGAAAATAAATGTAATCAACCACTCTTTAATCTACAATAAGAAAACTATTCTTTAATCCACCAAAGCAAGAGAACTATCCTCTAATCTACAAAAGCAAGAAATCTTCAAATATAGTGTTTATGGTTATGTCTTCGGTGTCTTATGATATCACGATGACATTTAACAATTAATGACAACTCAAGAGGGATAAAATCAATATTAACTTCTATAGCAAAGTGAAAGGTATGAATTAGGCAATCTAGTGAGAACTTAGCCATTATAAAAGAAACATCAACTACCCTGCATATCCATGTGATTCTTCAATTCATGCATTAATCATCAACACTATGGAAACACTATTCTATTAAATTCAAACGCATTCTATGCTAGTGTAAGCAAATTCATACTACTTAGAGATTCATAACTGAAAACTAAACTCAATAATCAAACTTCGAATTAAAATTGCAACCTAAATCTAGAATGGAAATTGCATAAAGTAAATTAAACTAATACTATTTTAACAATTTAAATTGCAAAGGGAAATACTCTTAAAAACATAACTCAAATCCTATTTCTATTTCAGCATATAACAAGATAAGCAAACTACGAACTAACTGATCAAACTAGATAAACAATTTGAAAACTAAATTAAAAGCTAACAACTAATCATCCATCGAAATCTTGCCAAAGAAACCATGAACTAAATACTCTGTTCTAACTCTGTTTTAAATTCTATTTCAGCATATAGAAAATCTAACTATCATCTAATTACACACAGGGGTTAGTATCTAAGATTGCAAGCTATTTTGTATAAAAAGACATGGCATAATTACACTATCCTTCATAAATAACCTGCAAAAGAAACTGAAGCAATTAAACTATGAACAACAATTTACACAGTAAATAAAAATAATAAAACTTATGTACAAAAAATAAAGGAAATGATGATTACACTACATGAATTCACAAGATAATTGACTAAATATTCACCCAGACCACCGGTGGGCTCCCCAGCAAGTTGTGGCTACTCCTCAACGGTGAATCACGAGCTTAAGCAACATGATTTCAACATTTGAAATTAAAAACACAGTTTTACACAGTTTTAGAAAAAATGTCTTGAAATGGAAAAAAACAACTTAACTATACTTATCTATCTGTCTGACCACTACTGTGGTATTTATAGAGTTTACAAGCTGAGAGGTCGACCACTGAAAGGGTCGACCTCCTCTAAAAATAATAAATTATAATTAACGCGTCTTAACCGTCGATGGCTTCTAGAAACAAAGCGAGCCAATAAACGCCCAACATAACAACCCAATCCAAGTTATCAGAAGCTCAGTAGTTGGAGGTCACGAGCACAAGGAAAACCCATGTCGCTGATTTTTCCATCACTAGCCATCGATATGATAACCGCCAACTCGCCCATGGTTTTAGTGCATGACAGAGTGCTAGATGAAGTACCAGATGCAGTGCCAGATGGAGTACCAGACGGAGTGCCAGATGCAAAAACGACCTCCGATTCTTACCTGTGACACACATAACACGAATTAGCTTCTTGGAATCATTAAAACATGTTGAATTATACTTAAAACCATCATAAAACATCAATCATACATACTTGGTATGATCCACAGTGATTTAATGCAAAAATCCTTCAAAACTTATTCAAAATAGGAAAATACACATACAATATTGGCCAAAAAGGATATAATCATGATCATTAAATTAACCATATCGCGAGCCCAACATTACCCCCACAGCTAAGATTTTGCAGGTCCCACTGCAAAAAAAAGGAATTGCCCCACATGAATAAGCTTGCTGAGAAGGATTAGCTTTAGAAGCTTCTCCTTATTTTCATGAGGACTTTGTCTTGGGCCTCTTATGTTGCTTCAATTGTGCCCTGAGGTTGCAATTGGTTTTGGTCATCTCGTCAACCAACCGTTGAAGGGAATTCACCTTTTCTTGGAGGATTGCATTGCCATGGTGAAGATGCGTGTCCAAAGTCTTCCTCTCTTCCAATTGTTGCAGCAGTTGAAAATTTTCCTGTTGTAACTTCTCAATGGCTGGAGAAGGATCAAATATCTTAGAGGAGGGCTTATATCCCTTGAAAGATGTAGAATGTCTATCGGTCTTATGATCTGGGGTAGGCATCTGTGAGGTAGGAGTAATAGGGGGTTGATGAGGAGAAGTAGGTTCATATTTTTTCTTTCTTTGAGGCTTCAATTTGTCTACAGACACTTCCCTAAGTATTTTGTGAGGGTTTTCGATATCGGAGGATACTTGGATAGGGTCCAAAGTGGTCAGGGGTTTTTCATAAGGTTTTCCTCTTGTGTTCCAGGTACTCTTTCGAAAGGGTCCTCTATTAAATCGATTAACTCCTCTCCTATTTGTGGGGACTGTAGGAAAGTCTTGTTGAATTACTTCTTGTATCTTTTTGGGTGTAGGATCAAGAAACGCTGAAGGCATCAAGGGATTAGCAATAGGATTCTTGGTCTTTTTGTCCGATGAGGCTGTAGGGGTTTCAAAAAGTTTCTTGGATTTTTGTTCCGGTAAATAAATGGTTTTTGCAAGAGGGTTTGGAGTCTTTGAAGAGTGGGTTTTGGATGGAGAAATAGTCCTTAGATCAAGTGTCTTTTTGCTAGTCTTGATTGCCCGGTGAGGGTTTGCAAATTGGTAAATGAACTCATTCCAAGTTTTCCCCTATTTCTCCAATTCGTCTAAGACAAGTAGTTTGATAAGGTCATGGTGAAAGAGGCTATTGTGGGGGTTGGTTACATTCTTCCTCACTTGGGAAGACATCTTCTCGAGACTCTTTAAGAAGTAGAAGGGAGAATTCAATGGTTTATTGAACTGAAAGTGAGCTAACAATCGAAAGTGACAGGCTTTAAAGGTGGAATATATACCTTCACATGTGATCAACTTGGTGATGAATATGAGAGGGTTAATTAGCTCCTGTTTTATCCACTCCTTGGAGTATCCTTTAGCTCCACAGATGTTCTGAAATTCTGGTTTAAAAACCCTGTTATAGCTCGATCGTAGCAACTGGTGGTTTAAAACCATCTATCCACAATTCTTGGAAGCTTTGTGGCTGCGGCTATGGATTCCTCAGAGACCCCAAAGGTGAGAGACCCTACACGCGTTGTCTTTCCATCAAAACCAAGGGCGAATTGCATTGAAATTCCATCGTCGTGGCCCTACAAGTGGGACAAAAATGCCCCCCAGCCTACACGAAGGAACACTTCCCTGCACTGTGTGAACTCAGGGATAGTGAAGAGGTCAGCATAGGAGGATGGCTCGTACCGCTTGGGCATGATGAAAGTGTGGGAAAGATGGAAAGAGGGGTAAATTCACAAAGGATAGGTGCAATCAGGGGAGGGCACGGTTTAAACAGAGGCCGAGCACAATTGAGCAGGGATCGAGCGCCATGTGGACAAAGCTAAAAGAAATGAGCAGAGGGCGAGTGTGAGGAATAAATGGGATAACCAATTCCATTTTTGAGTGTGCCTAGGGTGGAACGGTTGCACTCATGCATGCACGAGTTTCCATGTGTGAGTGTCGATTTCGAATTTGAAGGCATGTTGTGGGAGGCGATTGTAATGATGAAGAGGTTAGATCAATGTCCAAGTCTTTGACTTGGACCTTTGATCATGAAAATGTCTAAGTTTACATCATTCAATCTTAATTTCCATGAACTAATTCAAATGAATGCCATTGATTCCTGGTTACCTGGAATTGTGGATAGTTACTGGTATATACTTTCATATGGCACTTCGTCTGACACCTCATATAGAACTCCATATGGCACTCCATATGGTACCTCTGTGCGAAATGCATTTTTACCTCTTGTAATGGATAGCTTGCAGTCTTGGAATGGTTTTGACAGTCACAGTGATTAGGAGCAGAGGCAGAGTGTTCCATTATTATTTATTTTGACACCATTCTTACTCAATCTACTCGCATAAGACATGTAATTTAAATTCTGCAATGAACAGTCTGTAACAAAAATAAACCAATAAAGTGTTCTGTTAAGGATATGTACAACAATTTGTAACACACAGGGAATTAGCATTTCAAAAAAATAAAATGATTGCTGATGTAATAACACATATCATGAAAAAAATACACATAAATTTTTACAAAGATTCACTTCTTCTAGGCAATGTTATCATTTGTCAACTAATGAACCCCTCCCCCACACCTAAGTATTGTGACACCTCACAATAAAAAATATAGGAAACCAGTCAGTTCTCCCAATAGTCGAAGATTTACAGCTTGTTAACTGTAGAGATAAATTTCACAGATTGGTCTGACGAGACGGTTAGAAGATGGCCCCACCTATAGGATAAGAGATCCTATATATAGATAAGAAGAGGTAGGTGAGAGATTTTGAATATAGTCTCAAAGTTAGTTCCCAATGGAAAATTTATGGAGTTCATTAACCTTAGCTTAACCATACATAATTCATGCCATCTTTTTTTACCAGTAATGTCATACATTAGAAAAAGTTTAAAGTTCTTCTTATTATTTTTTGTCAGATTATCATCCTCGCTAGGTAGAATGCCCCATTGTTAGAAAGCATGTTCAGTACTCCGACAGGTTTACCTAGTCACACCATAGGCTAGTACCCGCTGCTAGCAGACCTGTTTAGTATCCCGATGGGTTAGCCTCTTACACCCTTAGAGACTGACCCTCCATATTTTAATATTTTTAGTACAATATTGCTTTGTGAAAGATGGGGGAACACCTCTAAAAACAACTTTTTCTCTTTTCTTTTAAATTGGGATGATATTTATGTTAGAGGATGAATTTTTGTTATATATATTCCTTAGTGAGTGTCCTAATGTAAGGGGTATTTAAGTGGACGTGTCCTATATAAAGATATGATATAATCAAGCATTTTAGTGTGTAGTGGATGGTACCATTGGGAAAAACATAAAGGTATTCATTTGATGCTTACCAGACAACAAGGTTCAAATATAACAATATTTTGAAGAAAAAACCTTCTTTTATGTTTCCTTGAAATTGTCTACTCCTAGTGAAATAAATACCTACAGAAATCTCTAGAATTGCTTAATAACAAAATTCAAAATTATTTACGTATGTACAATAGAAAATTCATAAAAATTTCAAGAACAAGGGGGGACTTCCTCATCTACTAAGGCCAATGCCTTGTCAGTGAACATGACCTGTAGAAAATCTTCTTTGGAAATGGGCTTGTGATAAAATTTGAGTTGGTGTCCATTTACTACAAAGGAGACTTGTCCATCGTCAATTGTTTTGATTTTCATAGCTCCATTTTCATATACAGTGACTACCTCGTAAGGAACCAATCACCGGGTGGTGAGTTTTCCTTTGAAGGTTTTAAATCGGGAATCAAACAACAAATCCCAATCACCAGGTTGGAAGTGTTTCTTCTTAATAAACTTTTCATGCCACTTTCTCCTCTGGTTTTGGACTAACATTGTTCGTTCGATGGCATCTTTCCTGATCTCATCCAACTCATTCAATTGTAGGGATCGTTGTTTTTAAGCCTCATCTAAATTTAATCCCAATTTTGCGGAAATACGGAAGGCCCTTACTTGGAATTATATCGGTATAAGTACTTGTTTCCTGTACACTAGATCATAAGGGGTATGCCCAGTGGTGTTTTTCCAGGTGGCCCGGTAAGCCCACAAAGCCTCTAGAAGCCTATCAAACCAATCCTGATGATGTAATTGAACAATCTTGGTTAAGATAGCTTCCAAAACTTTGCTTGTAGATTCTACCTGACCATTAGCTTGTGGGTGGTATGAAGAAGATTTACAGTGTTTAATCCCATATTTCTTTGTTAGTTCTCTCATAAGCTTGGATGTGAATTGAGTGCCTTGGTATGGAAAAATTTTCACGAGGGACACCGAAGCGGGTAAACATGTCTTCATAGATGAATTCGACAACGTATTTTTCTGTAGCCCCGAATAGGGATTTTTCCTCTACCCACTTGGTGACATAATCTGTACAAACCAAAATATAGTTTTTCTTATGAGACATGGGTGAAATTGGTCCTACAAAGTCAAGGGCCCATTTCTTGAAAGGTTCTATCATAACTTGGGCATGCAAGGGCATTTTGTCAGCTGACGTGAGTCTTCCTATCTTTTGGAAACTGTCACAACTCCTCACATACTTGGCATCATCTTTGAAAATGCTAGGCCAACAGTAACCCGAATGTAACACCTTATATGTTGTACGTTTTTCAGAAAAATCGCCACCACATGGTCCATCATGACAACTTCGTAGTATTTTTAGTACCTCATCCTCTCAGACACATCTACGGATAATCAAATTAGGACTTGTATGAAAAATTTCATGGCCAACCCAAGAGTAATTGGAACTTTGCATGATAATTCTACGTTTTTCATGAGGTGACAAATGAGATGGTAACTTCCTAGTAGCTAGATAATTTTCCATATCCGCAAACCAGGGGGTATTTACAGAGAGGGAGAAAAGGTGCTCATCTGGGAAACTATCATATACAGGAATATCATCATCCTCATTTTTTATGCGTGAAATAAAATCAGCTACCAAATTCTCCTTTCCAGGTTGGTCAAGCACGATGATATTAAACTCTTGCAATAGCAGGAGCCACCTAGTCACTCGACCATTAGTCATGGGTTTATTCATGAGAAATCTAATGGCGGAATGATCTGTATGTACAAATACTTCGTAACCTGTAATGTAATGACGAAATGTATTGATAGCGTGAACTACTACCAAGAATTCCTTCTCGGTAACTGTGTAGTTTAGCTCGGCAGGGGACAAGTTATTGCTCAAAAAATAAATGGCATAGGACTGTTGGTCATGTTTATGCCCTAATACTCCTCCTATTGTGGTGTCAGAGGCATCAGTGTATATGTGGAATGGGAGAGCCCAATTTCCCCCCCTAAGAATTAGTGCCATAGACAGCGTAGATTTTAGGGTTTCAAAGGCAATTTGACATTAATCAGTCCAAAGAAAATCAACATCCTTTATTAACAATCCAAACATGGGTGCAACATTCTTTGTAAAATTTTCAATAAATTGCCGGTAGTATCCGACATGTCCAAGAAATATGCTCACCTCTTTTTGGGTCTTGGGGGGTGGGAGTCTGATGATGACCTCAATCTTTGCAGGATCAACTTTTATCCCTTCAGATGAAACATGATGTCCTAGAACCACTCCTTCAGTTAACAACATTTTACATTTTTCATGACTTAGAGACCATTTCATTTCTTTCCATCTGATAAGGAATTTTTCTAAGTTATCTAAGGCTTCTTGGTAAGTGTTTCCATAAAATGTGAAGTCATCCATGTAGGCATAGGTGCCCCTGATAAGATCATGAATGAGATCAACAAATATCCATAGTACTGCTCATTGAAATGTGGCAGGAGCATTACACAATCCAAATGGTAAGACCCTATAGGCATAGGTGCCCCAAGGACAAGTAAAGGTAGTTCTTTCCTGATCCTTGGGTGCTATGAGAATTTGATTGTACCTGCTATACCCATCTAAAAAGGAGAAATACTTCTTTCCAGACAGGGTATCCAAAACTTGGTCGATGAAAGGAAGAGGAAAGTAATCTTTCAGAGTGGCTTTGTTGAGTTCCCGAAAATCAACACAAATTCTCCATTTCCTGGTTAATTTCTTTGGAACCACTACAAGCGGGGACACCCACTTACTTTTAGAGATGGGATAAATAAATCCGACATTTAATAACTTTTGGATCTCCTCCTTTACTATATCTTTGAGTGTTGGATTCATCCTTCTCTGGGGTTTCCTAATAGGTGTTACTTCCCCCTGGGTATATATGTGATGGACACATGTATTAGGGTGTATACCCTTCATTTCAGTGTATTCCCAGGCGAATGCCCCTGATTGTTCTTTAAGGATACTTACTAACTTTTTTTGTTGGTTTGCATCTAGCCCAAAGTTTATATGTAGAAATTTCCCTGGACTAATCTCGTAGGTCATAGTATAAGATATGGCAGACTCATCTATCTCGAAGATAAAATATGTCGAAGACAGAATGGATGGGTCCAATTTTTCATGAAATTCTTCCCCAAACATGTACTCAAATTGGGGAAAATAATGTGGAAAATCAACACACGTGATAGCAGAAACAAACTGGTTTAGCACATTTTCCGTTGTGTGCTCCTGAAGTGCCCAGGCACGGTCACTTAGAAATATGGGTTCTTCTGAGTCCTCATTCTCGTATGGACATTCAAACCACCATATATTCTCCATGATAGGTTGAGATGGAGGGTTATGGTGAGTTTCTGGATAGAAATTCCATTTGAGATGGTCATTTCTCCCTCTCTACAACCAGTAAATGCATTGGTTGTGGCTAACCAAGGTCTTCCCAAAATGACAGGATGGCCTTTGGTAGGATACTTTGAGTGGATGACAAGGAAGTCTATTGGGTACTCCCATGATTCTAAAGTAACTATGATATCATCCAAAATTCCTTCAGGTATAACCCTGGTCTTATCTGCTAATTCCAAAATAGTTGGGGTAGGCCTAAGAAGAGGTTTTAATTGTAATTTATCCAAGGTAGTAGTGGTCATAACATTGATGGCTGCCCCTAGGTCTATGAGAATGTTCCCAATGGAAACTTCATTAATGGTTATGGTCACTATGGAGTTTCCTAGGTTCCCATATTTTTCTATCTTAGGATGCTCTGATATGTACTCAGAAAGTTATCCTATCAAATGTACCATTGGAGGATCCTTTTGCTTCCTACCTGGCTTCTGAATACACAATTCTTTGACTACCTTACTGTAGATTGGAATATCCTTAATGGATTGTAGCAAGGGAATCTTGACACAAATATTCTTCAATTCATTCAAGATGTCAAATTTAGGTCGGGTGGTAGGTTTCTTGATTACCAATCTTTCTGGATAAGGAGGGGCTTTCGTAATTTGTAAAGGTTCATTTTGGCGAAGCTTAGGTTCTTTGTCCTTAGGAATAATAACATCTTCCCACCTAGTGTCATCCGTGGGTTGTTTGGGGGTTTCTTCTTCTTCTTCTTCCTGGATGACTACTGAAGGCCTCTCTCTATCCATAAATTTTCCCAACCTTACTTTAATCTCCTGTAATGGAACATGAGTAATAACATATGTCGGGAAGGCATGCATCTCAAAATTGTGAAGAGGTTAAGTGGGCCTATTATTGGGATTGGGCACTAGTTGTGCCGGTAATAATGTTGGTCTTGGGGTGCTTTCATTCTAATATTGTTGCAGTTGTTGTTGTGGAATAGGAGGTAAAGGTGGTGGAACAAAACCTGGCATAAGTTGCAGAGTGTTCGGTGGAAACTGAAGATAAGGATGGTTGGGCACATGGAAAAGTGGAGCTTGAGGGTTCCCTTGGTTATGTACTCCTCTCCATCCTTGAAGCCAAGGATGTTGGTACTGTGTAGACCAGTTTTTCCAACTTGGTGAGTTCCATTGTTGTTGTTGATAATAGGGTGGAACTTGAGATTGTGGATATGGATATGTAGGTTGGGTTCTAAGTTGCCATGGCCTCCTAGGTGCATAAGAGGATTCCCCAGGATCCCCACTCCTATAGATGGCTAACAAATCGATCAATGATGGACATTTTTCAATTGAGTGGTCCTCCATGCAGAAGCCACAAACTAAAATGTTATCTAATGGGCATTCCCTTGAGGAATGCTTCCTCCTACATCTTGGGCAATATATGCTCATTGTTGCATTTTCCTCCTCCTGTTTCTTTTTAATTTTGAGGGTGTCCAACTGAGAACCTATTACACTTAATATATCTATCTTGAAGTTTTATAAAAGGTTCCCTATCTCTTCTCTTGTGATACCACCTGAAATAACTGGTTTTAAATTTCTATTATAAGGGTCTTGAACATTCTTTTCTATTTTAGCTCTATTCCTCGAGTAATGTTTACACATTTCACAGATTTCAGAAAATGGTTTATGGGAGATGTCACCCGATGCCATCAGGTTAAGGATCTCTAGGTATTCCTCCGAAATTACCTTAAGGAAAAGAGCCCTAATGACATCATTTGGAAGGTCATGGTATTTTGATTTCTGAGAGATATAACCAAACCATTCCATATAATCTTCGAGGTTCTCGTCTTCTAACTGTTGGATTTTGAAAATATCATTACGAGACTCCTTGGTCTCGCAGTAGTCTTGGTACTTTTTAAGAAATATATCTTTCATGGCTTCCCAAGACCTAATACTGGATTCTCCCAACCCCATGAACCATCTTAGTGTAGAGTACTTGAAGGTGGAAGGAAAGAGTTTTAGTTTCTAGGCATCTTGTAAGTAGTTGTAGCTCTTACACAAGATGTCAAACTCAAATAGGAAGGTAATAGGTATCTGGATCTTCATTGCTTTTACTGTAAAAGGTGGGAAGTGCTGAGAGGGGAATATTTTTCATATTGACATTCAGTGTGGTGTCCAAAATTGGAAACCTGAAGGTAGTTTCGGTTTGGTTTCCAGCTTCTTCTTCCTCCCTATGTATTACATTGTTGTGATCCCCTTGGTCATCCATACTGGTTTGGTTTCCAAAAAGAGAGTACCTAGGTGGTTTTATCTTGAAAAGAACAAGGTATCCCTCTGATGGAAAGGTCTTCCTACTGCTTGGATGTCTAGGACTCTACTTGAGCTGGTTGAGGTTATTGGTGCCAAAGTTTCTGTGTCAATTTGAGAGACAAGTATATTGGTTGAACTACCAGACAAAGTATTCACCTGTTCAGGGTATATGATGTCTTCAAAGTTAGGATATCCTGATGGTGATAAGAAAATAAAGGTTAATGTATTGTTTGGTTCTACGGAAGGCTTGAGTGGTCTTGCCTCTTGTTCCACTATTATTGATGCTTCAACTTTTTGTTCTATAGTGCTCCCTGTTTTAGTCTCTTCAGAGACTACTTTAGATCTTTGGGTTGAGTTAGCTCTTGTTTTTCGGTATCGGTCTGTGGAGCTTATGAGTGGAACATTCCTTCCCCCAAAAAGGTAGGGAGGAGCCTTTGTTGAAAGGTATGATTTAGATTTAATGTATCTACCTTTTGGGTCTCTAGGTCTGTTCATGAAAGGAAACAAAAACAAAAAGAAAAACTATCATTGGGTTTGGGGGAACCTGCTATATCAGATGCGCAGGTTTTTACATCTCGTCTTAAAGTTCCCCCACCACCAAACTAATGCTAAATTTTAGAAATGATCTAATTCCTACCTTGAAACAAATCCCCGACAACAATGCCAAAAATGATGGGTGTTCTATATGCACTAAAAAAACACTAAAAACCCTCAATTAAATTGTCAACCCGGGGTAAGTAAACTTAGAATTGTAGCACCATATGTGCCAAGGAAAAAAGGATAGAGATAGTATAGTCTAACTAAGAAAATGGGCTATTTGAGATCTAATCTATTCAAGCAAAGGCTATTAATGATCAAAACCTATCAAGAAACTTAAACTATTTATCCTAAGTAACTTTTGAACAATGGATCGATGGATTGTCCCAAGAAAGAAGATAAAAACCCTATTATAAGCAAGTTAACTTAATCATGACAATGAGAAAAAGAAAACTATCTATTTAATCTATTTAATGAACACTAACAACAACAAACTAATTTAATTAACCTATTCAAATTCAATAAGCAACAACAAGTAAGAAATTAAACAAGCAGACAACTACCCTCTTAAAGCAAGTAAACAAACAAGCAACTACCCTATTCAAACTAAACTATGGAAACATATTCAGCGAGTAAACTAATAATAAATCAAATGAATAACATATGGTAACTTGTACAGCAAGTAAACTAATCAAAATTACTCAATAAGTAACTAATCAAACTAATAAGCAAGTGAACTCTATTCTTAAGTTAAACTTCATAATTATTTCTAATTTACAAAAGGAAATCTTAATCTATTAAATTCAAAGCATCATGAAAATAAATGTAATCAACAACTACTTTTTAATCTACAATAATAAAACTATTCTTTAATTCACCAAAGCACGCGAACTATCCTCTAATCTACAAAAGCAAGAGATCTTCAAATATAGTGTTGATGGTTATGTCTTCGGTGTCTTATGATATCATGAAGAAATTTAACAATTAATAACAACTCAAGAGGGATAAAATCAAAATTAACTTCTATAGCAAAGTGAAAGGTATGAATTAGGCAATCTAGTGAGAACTTAGCTATTATAGAAGAAACATCAACTACCCTGCATATCCATGTGATTCTTCAATTCATGAATTAATCATCAACAATATGGAAACACTATTCTATTAAATTCAAACGCGTTCTATGCTAGTGTAAGCAAATTCATACTACTTAGAGATTCATAACTGAAAACTAAACTCAATAATCAAACTTCGAATTAAAATTCCAACCTAAATCTAAAATGGAAATTGCATAAAGTAAATTAAACTAATCCTATTTTAACAATTTAAATTGCAAAGAGAAATACTCTTAAAAACATAACTCAAATCCTATTTCTATTTCAGCATATAACAAGATAAGCAAACTAAGAACTAACTGAGCAAACTAGATAAGCAATTTGAAAACTAAATTCAAAGCTAACAACTAACCATCCATCGAAACCTTGCCAAAGAAACCATGAACTAAATACTCTATTCTAACTCTGTTTTAAATTCCATTTTAGCATATAGAAAATCTAACTATAATTTAATTACACACAGGGGTTAGTATCTAAGCTTGCAAGATATTTCCTATAAATTAAAAAGACATGGCATAATTACACTATCCTTCATAAATAACCTGCAAAAGGAACTGAAGCAATTAAACTATGAACATCAATTTACACAATAAATAAAAATAATAAAACTCATGTACAAAAAATAAAAGAAATGACAATTACACTACATAAATTCACAAGCTAATTGACTAAATATTCACCCATACCACTGGTGGGCCCACCAGCAGGTCGTGGCTACTCCTCAACGATGAATCACAAGCTTAAGCAACACAATTTCAACATTTGAAATTAAAAACGCAGTTTTACACAGTTTTAGAGAAAATGTCTTGAAATGGAAAAAAAGAGCTTAACTATCCTTAGCTATCTATTTGACCACTGTTGTGGTATTTATAGAGTTTACAAGTTGAGAGGTCAACCACTGGAAGGGTCGACCTCCTCTAAAAAGAGTAAATTACAATTAATGCATGTTAACCGTCGGTGGCTTCTAGAAACAAAGTGAGCCAATAAACGCCCAACATAACAACCCAATCCAAGTTGTTATAAGCTCAATAGATGGAGGCCATGAGCAAAAGGAAAACCCATGTCACCAATTTTCCCATCACTGGCCACCGATATGATAACCGCCAACTCGCCCATGGTTTTAGTGTAGGATGAAGTGCCAGATGTAGTACCGGATGCAGTGCCAGATGGACTACCGGACAGAGTGCTGAATGCAAAAATGACCTGCGATTTTTTGCTGTGACACAAAGAACACGAATTAGCTTCTTGGAATCATTAAAACATGCTGAATTATACTTAAAATCATCATAAAACATCAATCATACGTACCTAGTATGAACCACGACGATTTAATAAAAAAATCCTTCAAAAATTCTTGAAAATAGGAGAATACACATACAATATTGGCCAAAAAGGATCTAATCATCATCATTAAATTAACCATATCATGAGCCCAATAGTAACACATCATCATTTTTTATTTGAAAAATACCCTCTATATCATAAATGGGATATCTATAAAAAAATGGAGCAACTCACATCCCATCTACACCTCCTAATATATATGAAATAATCAATGTGGTGATCAACCATGTGAGAGGGGTCCTCCACATAATTATTTGTATCATTGGGTGTTGTGAGTGGGAAATCCCCCTACGGATTATCACTTAGGGTTTAATTATGCATGCAGAAAAGACCTAAAGATTCCTACTTTCTACCGTCATCCCGGACCTAATCCCCATTATTCTTAAGCAAATACATAGTTAAGAAGATCAAGTGAGCATACCTTATTTTAGGCATTTGATATTGATCCTTCTTCACGCTTGATCACTCTTTGACTACAACTCTCCTCCCAAGGCTGACCTGCATTCACACAAGACAAACAAAGAACTCCACATGCATTTGATATATAGATTAATGGGTTAGAGATTCAATAAACATATATGCAATAAACCATGAAAACCTCATATGGTTGGACGTGAGAAGTACTTCTTTATTATTAACTTCAACAAATCAACTTACAATAATGAATCCGACCACTGCTCCATGAACCTGGTCCTGGGCTCCTCTTCAACCATCCTCCAACTTCTTTGCTATATCTTTCTCTTTGCACAAGGATGACTAAAGGGCTGGGACAAAAGGAATGCACAATCAGGTATAGTTTCTTTACTATGATTTTCCTCTTCCAAATGGGACCCCTAAGCCTTCTTTTATAGGCTAGAAGAAGCTAGGTATTTGGTCGAACTTCTGGCCATGCATGGTTGAAAGGTTTAGTTAACTTACCCAAAGTTGTGTGTTCCGTCAACAACTTTCCTTTTTTCGTGATTTTGTAGGTACACGTGGGCTGTCTTGGGTCAGCTAGCATGTACACACGTGCAGTAAAGTATCAGGGCACGTGGGCCTTTATAAAAGGGGTTTTTAAGAAGAGTTGTTCAACAATGTTTTGGCAAAGAAGGAATCTGAGATGGCCTGATGCCAGGTAAGCATGCCTGGTGCAAATTAGGGTTATAACAGATGCCCCCTAATGTGTGAGGTCAGAAGAGCATCTGATGTTCGAAATACATTAACAATCTTCACCGATGTGCCAAACAAGTGAGCCCAAGAACCAGAAATCGGGAGGTGTCGTCTGCAAAAATAATAATTGTCTCATCGAGGTGGGCATACCCATGCTCGAGATAAAATAAAATCATGGCTACCAATCAAATACACTGTAGATCCATGTCATATAACTATATAAAGTGTAGCCGCGAGAAATACACAGTGGAGCTACATCTCGAAATAAAAAATATATATGGGTAGAGTATCTATCTTCTTAGAAGCTGATAAGGCCTGATGGCTGGAGATGAGGTCTTCAGAGCTCTAGTAACAACTTCAAAATCTTCAAAACTCGGGTAGGAGTGTAATATGAGTGTACGACTTCACTACCCAGAGGTCTTCGACCACTTGTCGGTCATGGATGAGAGAATCTTGATGATTAGACTGAAGGCTTCATTGATTTCGAACAAAGACTTGATTGGACGTTCAGGATGGACGGGTATGAGGGTAATAGACAAACTGCAGAGGGGTTGACTCAGGCTTGGTAAAAAATTCCCTTGGACAATAGCATGACAAATGATGAGACTCAGGCAGCATGGTATTAACATAAGTTTACGAGGCAGGAGGCAACGCAAACTCTCCATATGTTTGGAAGAATAACCAAACAGAGGAGGACACAACTCTATGTAGCAAGAACAACTTCCTAAGGTCTTATTAAATCCCAGAGTTTGACGAACAAACAAACATATGTGATTTATCCAAGGGCGACTCATTATGCTGCCAATAAAGAAAATACTTTTCCCTTCCTCTTTTTGGGGTATATTTGATTTTTTTGTCTTTTTTTCAATAATTTTGGAAAAATAATAAAAGAATGTTACGTTACAAAGGAGGAACGAGTGTTGCAAACATACAAGTTCAGGGCACAGGGACAAGACTGATGTTCAAAGTAAGGACACTCAGGAAAAATTCTCCAAGGGCCAAAGATGTCAAGACGCAGAGGCAAAGTTCTATAGGGCTTGTGTATAAGGCATGCTTTATATGGTTCAGTTGAGAGCAACATGGAGCTGACATTAGGCCAAAGACGCAGGTATGAAAATGTGATTAATAAAACACACAACGGTAACATCCTTCGATGAAAGTTTAACGAGCCTAGAGAAGGTAAGCTCAGCGGTTTTTCATATTTAGAGAGTCTGAAAAAATGTAAAAGGAGACTCCAATGGGGTACCTTTTTCAAAGATAGTTTATTCGGTTCAAAAAAGGGGTAAACTAGCACCGACAAGACGTCTATTCAAAACCATTTTAACGAGTGTGATAAAGACAAGATCACTCATCAATTTTTTCATTTTTAAGGAGTCTGAAAAAAGCTTAACTATGGACTCCGTCAGGAATGTTCTTCTGGACCATTTTAACGAGTGTGAAAGAATAAGGTCACTCAATGATCTTTTCAATTTTAGAGAGTTTGAAAAGAGATTAACTATGGACTCCGTGGGGGTAACTTTTTCGTAAATTTAGTCCCTCAAGCCCGAAAAAGGGGTAAAATTATACTTGAGGGTACTCTTCTAGAGATCTGAGGCCTCTAGAGTATACCTTTGCTCGTACATTTGACCGTCCAGACCGAAAAAGGGGTAAACTACCGCCAGACAGAAGTGACTTCAAATTTTAGTTTAACGAGCGTGAACGGCCACAAGATCGCTCAACAATCTTTTCATGTTTAGAGGGTCTGAAAAGGGATTAAAAGAAGACCCGTTATGTCTTTTGGGAGTGGGTGAGGTCAAGAGTGAAAAGGAATCATGCAAATGAGGCTCAAACTCATAATCAGGAAAAACAACAAGGACTCCCAAGACTATAGTGATTAGAGATAGCATGGACACCATAATGCAACCAGGATCTACCTAGGGCATCCATGTTCCGATAATCTCTACCACCAACTCGTGACACTTCTAAAGCAACAATGATGGTTCCATGTCGCAACCTGATGGGATCGATCCTATGGAAAAGGGATAAAGCCAACAAGATACAAAAGTCAGGGCGAAAACGTAACCTACATGCTCAAGTTGATCATCTGAGATTTTTCCACGGACCGTCAAAAGTGGAAAAAATTCTGGTCACCAATTCTGTTGTGTGCAGATGTGGGACCAGTGCGACCTGCAGACTATGCAAGGAACAGGCGTTATCCTCAGCCAGGGGACGCACCTGCCATTGCAGGGGGACCAACAACAACAGGAGAGCTTCGAGCCGAGGAGGCTGAGAGGGTGTTGAGACAAGTTGAGCGAAACTTTACTTCGCTCACCTGCATGGTCCCTATGGTAGAGATTGAGGATCTGCCACCATCTATGCAGCCTCATGTAGTGGGGGCACCATGGACATGGGTCTGATTGTTTTAGCATTTGACAAACGTTGTTGATCAGTACAACAGGGCCCACAGGCCCTGACCTTAGTTAGACTTTTCACATGCTGAGAGCACTACTTTTATATATTTTTTGAGGGCATAAGCCCCATGACTTATTATTGGTCATATTTTTGAGGCGCTTGCGTCCACCTATGTACTATGGTGACTATGATATTATATATGGATTTTTATGTCTTTTTGTGTCTTATGGATCATTTTTGCCTTTAAAAATGTATTTACATGTTTATGTGTATGTCCTTTCATATGTGTGCAAGATGCCAATCTAAAATTTGATTAGCTAGAGTATCTGTAATTTGGTTTAATCTCCTAGGAATATGAAAATATGTAATATAATCAAATCTTCGTTCTAAAATACGTACCCTAAGGAATCGTTGGTGTAAAGTTGGATCATGAACACGGTAGACTCTATTTAACTGTGACACAACCAGCTAAGCGTTGAGATAGACTCGAAGATAAGAGATACCAAATGACAGGGCGTCACAAAGCAACTCAATAACTGCACTATACTCGGCGACATTGTTTGTGGTGTCACCTAAGCATATACCTCCGGAAGATAATAACTATCCTCGAGGTGTAAAAATTACCCAAGCTACAGAGGCAAGCCTACGAGTGTGCCGGCTAGCACCGTCTGCGTACCCAACGAACACCTCAGATTCACTTAACATCTACCACAATGATGAAAGATAACATAAAAAAGGACACGTCCATAATACTAAAAGAAACTAGAAAGTAATAGTACAAAGACTATACATATGTTACAAAAAGTTACCCATGGTGACCTACCGATGAGTAATACTTCTTGAGGTAGAGTCCATTTCTAGGCTCTGCCAAAGCATTCCCTTCAAAGTCAACCAGACAATAAGTGCCCTTTTTTAGAACCTCTTTTATGATGAAAGGTCCGAACCACATGGGTTTGAATTTTTCTGCCCCCAGGGGGTCCTTATCTTGGTCATAGACCAGGACAAGGTTGCCTTCAGTGAAAATCTGAGGACGAATGGACCTATCATACTAACACTTGACTTTATGTTTGTGAGCCTCATTGGCCAGGGCTGCATCATGATGCTTCTCATTGAGTCGCTCAAGGTATAATAACTGTTCTTCAAGTGGAGAAGTATCTGGCAATAATTGTACTGCCAACTTTAGGGACGAGATCTGACATTCGATAGGCAAGACTGCTTCCAGCCCGTAAACGAGTTGAAAAGGTGAGAAACTGGTTGCAGTCTTAACGGATGTTCGGTAAGCCCATAATGTCTAGTATAACATCAAATGCCAATTTGACTTGGCTAAGGTGATCGTTCGCTGTAGGATGGTCTTAAGAGATTTATTTAGAGCTTCCACCTGACCATTTGCTTGGGGGTAGTAGGGTGATGAATGTTCTTGCCGTAACCCAAGATTTGATGTTAACTCGGTCATAATTTGGTTATGAAAGTGACTTCCATGGTCAGTGACAATCTCTCTTGGGACGTGGAAGTGACAATCTCTCTCGGGACGTGGAACCTTGCTATTATATGGTTGAATAAAAAGAGAGCCGAAGTCTCTCCATCATCTTTAAATGTTGGCATAGCTTCGACCCACTTCATGAAGTAGTCTACCGCTACAATGATATAATGGTTCCCCCTTGTTGAAGGAGGGTTGCATGTAATGTAATCAATCCCCCACTTAGTGAAAGGACCAACTGTGATGACAGGAAACATGGGAGAAGGATGTGCCCTCATCTTCTGCGAGAAGATCTGGCATGGGTGGCACTTCTTGACCGATTCGATACAATATTTGATTACTGTCGGCTAGAATTAACCTTCTCGTAAAATCTTTTGGGTTGTTTCCAACCCAAACAAATGACCGCCATAGGCTTCGGTATGGAAATCGTTAAGCACGATAACTGCTTCTTAGTGAGTGAGACATGGGCACAGGACGCAGTCTACACCTCGTCGATACAACGTATCATCGAGTATGAGATAATTCTTAGCCTAATGGCATATACTTCGATGCTCACCACGAGAAGCAGAGGTGGGGCACTTCAAAGTCTGGAGATAGATAAGTATATATTCATACCAGGGATCCGAAGACGTGATCAAAAACATATCTCCTCTTATAGGCGACTCTTCGGGCACAACATCACTTGACTCAACCGAAAGTTCTAAAATAACTTTTGCGAAGACCAGTGACTTTTTGGATTTCGCTGAAACAAAATCTAAGTCAAACTCCTGGAGGACGACTATCCATCTATTGATCTTTCCACCTATTACCCGTCATGTCAACATGTAATGGAATGGATTCACGACAACAATGACGATGGTCTTGCGAAATAGAACATAATGACGAAACTGTTGAACAACATGGACTACTGCCAACGAAAGTTTTTTGATATGAGAATAATTGATTTCCGGTCCTACGAGGCCTCGGCTCAGGTAATAAATCACATATTCTGATAACAAGTCATCTTCCTAAACTAAGACCATGCCGATGGTTGACTCTGCTGCAGCCAGGTATAATAAGAAATCTTTGTTATAGTTAGGTGGTCGAAGCAGAGGGGCAGTCGTGAGGGCATGTTTCAATGCGTCGAAAGAGCGTTGAGTGGCATCGTCCCAATGAAAGGGAACATCTTTCTTCAGTAAGCGCATAAAGCTCTTTGTGATCTCGGCATAGTTGGCTATGAAACGTCTTAAAAAATTCGCCTTGCCCTGTACACTCTGAAGTTGAAGGATTGTGCATGGGGGAGGAAACTGAATTATTGCCTCAACCTTGAGAGGATCGACCATGATCCCTGTTGTTGAGACTATGAAACCTAACAAACGTCATGATGTTACGCAAAAGATGCACTTGTTTGGATTCAAGCGAATCCGGAAGTAGCAACAACGCTCAAAGATAAGTCAGAGGTGTGTGGGATGATATGTTCTCTTGTGAGATCGAGATGCTAAATTTTCTAAATAGGCCTCGACTATATGCTTGAGTTCATGGAAAGCAAAAGACATGGCCCATTGAAAGGTCGCTCCAACATTTTTGAGACCAAAAGGCATCTTACGATACACGAATGTACCCCATGGACAAATGAATGTCGTTTTGTGATGGTCTTTGGGTTTGATTTGTATTTGATTATATCCTGAAAAGCCGTCCATGAAAAAGAAGGCCTTGCAACCCACACATTCATCAATTATCTGGTCGATGAATGGTGCGGGAAAATTATCTTTTGGACAAGCCTTGTTCAAATCACGAAAGTTTGTACATACATGAATCATGCCTTATTTTTTATTGACCGGCATAGGATTTGACACCCATTGGGTCAAATGGATAGGATAGATAAAACCGACTTTTAGCAGTTTCTCAACTTCAACCTTAATGGCTGCTGCTTTCCTAGGATTAACTGGACGAAGATTCTGCCGAACAGGTTTGGCATCAGGATAAGTTGTGATTTCATGTTAGACTATTTTTGGATCGATGCCTGGCATTTCCTTGTAAGACCAGGCAAAAACGTTGCAGAATTAATTAAATAGATCTGTGTAGATTTGAATCTCTCCAGGGGAGCAGTCAACTTCGACGAAAACATTCTCTACGATGCCAGGGGTTCTGGAGATATTGATCGGTATGGTTTCAGCGATGGTTTCCATATTACCCTCAGCATAGACCTCGTGTGTAGCTACGGGATTAATAGGACAAGACTTATCTCTAGTCATAGTCAAGGTGAATTCTCCGGCTTTGATTCTGCTTAACTCTAGGAGGAAGTATGATCTGTGATGAAGATCATCCTAGGGTTTGTTCGGACTAGTCATTGCTTCAATTACTACTTCCTCAGAGGACAAGACTAACTCTAACGAATCAGTGTTAGCAAGAGAACCTTGAGCCCAAATAGGCTCTAGAAGCAGATCTAACTCTTGTGCAGGAGTTGGATCTGTGTTGGCTGAATCTTGCTGAACTAAAGAGTACGCTACATCAGCTGCGAACAAGGGCATGGACATGCCCGGGTGCCCTGTCCCATCCATCGTGGCTGATGGGGAAGGAAGTATCCATGGATCGGTGAAGTAAGTCATGCGAAACGACGAAACTTGGAAAATCTCAACCTTATGGTGGCTGGATATGAACTTGACATCGCCTTGAGGGGGTGGGTAATCAAAGGTACCCATCAAAGATGGGCACAAACCAACCCCTACGTTGACTACACCTGGTTGAGAATTATCAATCATCGGGACCGTGGATACCCCCAATGAAGGGTCAGGTCTGGAGAAAGACAATTGATCAATGGTCACAATCCGGTCCTCGTGTGGAAACAACAAGACCTGGAAAACTGTAGCAACCACTGCTTGCATGGCATAAGTCCAACTCCTTCCTAACGAGAGATTGTAGTCAAGGGACACGTCGACTACTTCTACCTCGACACACACGGTCTTCCCTCCTAACTGCTCGAGGACAGAGGGAATGATACCATGTGGTCGGAATGAAAGACCGTTGAAAGCAGTGAGAAGAGTAGGCGACGGAGAAAAAATGGGCTAGCCGATGGCCTTCCAACATGCCAATGACATAATGCATGTCGAGGTGCCCTCATCAACCACCGTGCGGAAAATATTTCAAGTAAACATTTTCGTGTGGTGAGCCACTACTATCTGAAACGCTACGTGGTAAGGCAGATGAGGTTTTAAGTCGGTTGTATCCAACATGATGGTACCCGGATTACAAGTATCGGTAGATCCTAAAGTGGTTAACAAATCTTTCCTCTGGGAAGGGAAGCTTTGGAGGACCTCCAAAGAAGACATCGCACAAGGGGTTTGAGACAAATCCTCCACCACATAATAGTTCTGGGCAACCCTTGCGTTTGGGTTGTGAAAATATTTTTTGAATGCGCCTTTTGGGATGCGTGTCATTGTTTCGCCCAAAGTCTTCTCAATCTGTAGAGGAAGAGATGGGATTTCCTGTTAATGTTTATGCCATTATTATAGTTCTTTTCATTTCAATAGATAAGAGCATAATAAGAACAAGATCACTGAGAAATACACATTCACAAGAGACACAACATTTATCTTGGGAA
>JZKD02S1676470.1:141913-155646 GCA_000966675.3 Picea glauca | reverse complement strand
CTTGCCCACTGACAATGTCTGAACATATATTCCACTAATCCATTAAACAAATACCCTAATAATTTCATCACCTACAAGCCTCCTAACATAGTGACCGCATTAACCCATTAACCCTTCATGTTCATTAAATATATTAACCATTGTTGATCACTATTAATCAATGTTGGACCTAATTAACCATGGTGGACTATAATTGATCATTATTAAACATCGTTCACTATGGTTGATATGGTAACTCATTGAAACATAATTCATATTGATCTATGGTGACTAATGTTGACCATTAATGAACATTGACCACTTGCCACAACTAGCTATCTATCCCTTACCCACGAATAACACATTAACCACCTAATCCACTATCCCCCTTGCGATGATCAACCATGGGGTCTCAACTTAGTGAACCTATGACATCGCATGCATGTTCATGGTATATTAAAGAATACATATAATTTCACTATATATTGATAAATACCTCCCAAAATCCTTTTGTTGATCCCCCCTCTCAATACATATTTCCATTAAAAAAACTCCATTTTTACCATATACCATTTTTTATACCCCCCAATACTTATAAACACGTATGTACCCCGCATCTTTGCCCCTACATATACCTACAATATATTGAATCTATTTTTCACAATTTAAAAACCCCCCTCTATGAATTAACATGATAAGATATTGGTCAACAAGGTGAAGCCCCCATGTGATCAACTAATCTTAGTAACTAAATAACCCTTGAATATCATCAACCATATCAATTGTCATTGACTAGAATTGACATTTTTTGACCATATTGACTATATAAACCATATTGACTATAGTTCATCATCTTAACCACATGGACCCACTAACCACTAGCCCACTTTCCCACTAATGTCATGCCCACTTATAGTCCACTTATCTAGTAATCACATAGCTTGACAATCCCATCACCTATAAAATTCCTAACTTAGTGAACCATCTACCCCTTGACCCTCTACCCTCATTAACCATATGGACCATCATTGACCATGACCAACCTTATTGACCATGGTGGACCATAACATATCATCATTAACCATAATTGATGATGGTTGATTTAGTAAACCATTAACCCATAATAACCTAACCCACATCAACCTATGTTGACTAATGTTGAATATTATTCAACACCATTCACTTGCCACAACTAGCCACCTACCCTTGACCTGTGAATTAATCCATTAACAATTTAATTCACTAACCCCTCAACATAGTAATCTCAATGAATTGATATCCCTTGGCCATCATCAAATATATCCACCATCATTCACCTCCATTGACCACGGTTGACCTCTATTGATCATATGATTATATATACCATATTCCCTATGGTTCACCATATAACTGCATTTCCCAAATGACCTCAAGCCCAATCACCCTTAACTTCATAACAACTTATATTCCATCAAACCATTAACTATCTATCCCAATAGACTCATTCCACAAATATCCTAAGGAAGCGAACCCCTTAACCCATCAATCCATTACCCTCATTGACCACAATTAACCTTATTCGCCATGGTGGACCATAACAATTCACAATGGACCACCATTTGATGTAATAACCATTGACCATAACCCTTAACCTATATTGACAAATGGTAACTAATGTTGATTATTATTCAACATTATTCACTTACCAAAAATAAGGGTTGCAAGCCCTTTTAACCAGGTCCAACAAGAATGCGCACATGTTCCTAGAGAGCATGCACATTCTTAGCAGCATGTGTGTGTTCTTAGGAATGTGTGCACATTATTAGGAACATATTCACATTCTTAAGAACATGTGCACTTTCTTGTCGAGGAGTTGTTGTGGCGTCCTGGGTGGCGGCTTGGGTTTTTTCAAGCCTGACACATTAGGAACATGTGTTTGTTCTTAATAATGCGCACATGTTTCTACGTGAGCCCGTTAGTGCTCACCCTATTTCCACTTTTTTTTTCCATCAACTTCATGCACCCACCCATTAGTTACTGTATTTTGTGCCAGATGTTTCACCAATTTCAGACATTGATTTTGAATTTGTTAGGCCTTCATTTATTGTCCAGAATGGATCATCTCAAGTCTCTTTTCCCTATTGTCTTTTTTTCCTTTCATAAACTTTTTTCAATTGCAAATGAAACAAAAGTTTTGGCTGATAGTTGTTTCTTTCTCTTTTGATAGTTCATTTATATATATATATATACATATATGTTTTGTTATATTAACTATAAAAAATGCTATGTTCTGTGTGGACATTGGGGGAATCTTCTTGATTCATGATTCTTAAGTTTAGCTCTACCTTTGTCAAATCTATTCTTTGGTATCCACTCTTTTGAATTTCATTCACTAATATCTCTCAAGGAATTTCTCATGTCCCTTATATTTATGTTGTGATTTTCAGTCCACAACACCTGGTGCGATTTCACTTGTTCAGTCTCATGTATATTTATATCCCTCTTTATACAAATATTTCTACAAATTATCCTTTATTATTTTCCTCCATAGTTTCCCTTTTGGATTTGTAGGTGGAATTTAGGCAACGAACAAGAATATTGAGACAACATAGGATACCGAAGGATGAATATTTACATGTTGAACATGATGAAGAGAAAGTTGACCTTGATGGTGATGAAGAAGAGACAAAATAAATAATGGATGAGGGAGATGTTGAAGAGAAAGAGGAAAATCATGGTCAGGAAGGACTTGATCTTGATCTAGTAGAGGATGAAGGATCTAGTTCATAGGATGAGCAAGAATTAAAGAAATCTGTGAATGTGTCGGATGTGGACTATGAAAAATTGTCTAAATATGATGGCAATAATGATATTGTAGAGGACGCCATGCTTGCAGAAGGAAATGGTGAGAAGGTTGATGAATATAAATAAGTGTGTAATGATGAGAAATTGTTAGCACTCCCTCCACTTGGTATAGAAGTCTTTATAGGTAATATACTATGGAATATTTAACAAGTCTTTGTAAACAACATGGAGAGGTTTTTTATGTAAGTATTTTATTTGTTTGTTTTATGAATTTTTCATCCATATGCCTCACTAATTTCTTCATACTGATGTAATTCTATTGTATTGAAATGTTTTTATTTTTAGAATGTTACAATAAAATGAGAGGCAAGCAAGTTACAATATTCATTTGTTACATTCACAACCAAGGATACTTCCAAGAAGGCCATTGAGACATTGAATGGTTTTGAGTTTAAGGTTGTTGAGAACTTTCGTTTCAAATCATCTAAGAAGCTTTGTCATTAATATGATTCATAGTTGAAGTTTACCAATCTCTTTAACTAATAACCTTTTTGAAATCCAAGATAAGAAATTAAGAGTATCAAAATCCAAACCAAAAAATCATCTTTTCCTTGGTAGCATTCCATCAAATTTGAAAGAAGAAGAGATTACAAAAGTTGTCTCTGAGAAAGGTCCTGGATTTCAACATTTGGAGTTAATAAAGGTATGACATCTAAAGTTCACACTTACTAATTTGCATCCACATTTGATCTTTTAGCAAAAAATCAGAATTATTATACATGTTGTTATTGCTATAATGGGTTTTTCTTGAACCGCAGGATCCAAAAGATTCAACAAGGAATCGTGGTTTTTCCTTTGTTGAGTACTACAATAAAGGACGTGCTAAAAAGGTAGTGAAAAACATGACACACTCAAAATTCAAGTTGGATGACAAGGTTATAACTGTTAAATGGGAAACCAACAAGGTGAGTTATATTATCTACATATTTTTCCTCTCAACAACAATGAATTGGATGGCTATGCTGAAAATTATGAGGTTTTCTCATGTATTTTCACAAATAACATTCAATATGCCATGGGTTTGTTTGTTGGAATTGCAACCTTAAACAATAAGGAAAATGGAAGGCATTTCCTCACATAGTGTTAAGGTGTTTTTCTCGGATGATTTTTTAATGAACTCACCGAGATCCTTTGATAAAGGGATCCTACATGGCTACCTCTACCTACAATTAATAATTATGTGTATCAATGGTATCACCTTCATGGCCACCTCCATCTCCAAACAATCATCATTTCAAACCCATTCTAGTGCTCGTGTTCTCTCTCTAGGGTAAGCTTCCTTATCCAATTTCAACTATAATTTAGAGATGCACATAAAATTATGATATATGTTATTGCTGGAAAAAATTTGGATCTACAATACATAGAAAGGAAAAAATTCATTTAACATGCAAGAAGGAATTACTTTTCTTAGATATTAGATGCATTGGTGTGAGACATTGCAAAATTGCAACATTACCTCTCCATATTGTTGGGTATCTGTTATATTCTTTGCACAACTAGATTTAGTGTCCATTTTGTGTTGAGCACATGGGGGGGGGCATAGGGGGGGCGAGAGCCCCCCTTGAATGGGGGTTTAGAAGTAGTGCCCCATTTTTTTTTTTGGCATTTTTTGCATCTGTTTTCAGTGTCTTTTTGGAACATGGTTTTCGCGGATGGTTTTCTAATTTTGGTTAAGGAATTAGGGTTGTTGACTAATATGGTTCAATGGATTGGGGGTTTGGATGTCGTGGGATCCTATGTATATATTGTATTGTAAACAATGAAGAATATGATGAATATAATATTAGAGGTGTGGCTCTAAACAAGTTGATGGTTTTCTTGGTTTGGGTTTCTAGGGTAAAATATCCGTGTAATGTGTGTGTGTGTGTGTGCCATTGTACATTTTCTATTTTTATTAAAAATATATTTGCAGTAATTTATTGTACAAGGTTAAAATGTACATTTGGTATCAGATCTTTTATTGGCTTCAGGGGGACACCTTTGTGGCTAACGGTTTGGCTTGGGTCTGTGATAAACCTTGTTACCTTGGGAGATCTACGGTATTGATTCTTCGGGTAAAAATAAATGGCTAGCAGTTCAAAAATAGAGATCGAGAAATTTAATGGGAAACATTTTGAGCTATGGAATATCAAGATGAAAGATTTGCTGGTGGAAAAAGATCAGTGGATCAATGTGGATCTAGGTATTTCACCTACAATAATTTTAGCAAAAGACTAGAAAAAGTTGGATCTGAAGGCGAAGAGTACAATTTTGTTTTGTCTCTCATATTTAGTATTATTGAATGTGTCAGGGGACACTATGACCAACAAATTCTGGAATAATTTAGGGGCTTTATATCAGTCAAAGTCCCTGCTAAACAAATTGTTCTTGTGAAATAAGTTGTACAACCTGAGAATCAAAGATGGAGACTCAATTACAGAGCATATAAACACCTTCAATATTGTGGTAAGTCAGTTATTATTTGTTAATATTAAATTTTTTGATGAAGATAAGTGTATCAATTTATTGTGCCCTTTACCAAACTCATGGGATAGTCTGGTTCTGGCATTAGGTAGTAATACAACTACTTTAAGTTTCAATGATGTGGTATCATCCTTGTTGTCAGAGGAGATGAGATGGAAAAACATGGAAGGACAGAGAACATATGCCTTATTTGTAAGAGGATTCTACCATGAAATAAATAGATCTAAGTCCTCCAGTGGGAGAGTCTAACTCTAAGGGAAGATATAAATCTCCTAGAAAGTTTGTAAATGCTTGTTGGAGATGTGGGAAAGAAGGGAACTACAAGAATGAATGTAGATAAAAAAGTGTTGAGAGAGGGAAGAGATATGAAGATGCTCCTTATATAGAAGAAAAAAACTCCATGGAAGAAGGGATGTGTACTTGACTTCTTCAAGCACACATGTAGATCATGAGGCATGGCTAGTTGACTCAACTGCATCCTTTCATATGAATCCTCATAGGGAGTGGTTTTGTGAATATGAAAGGTATGATGGAGGTGATGTTTTCCTAGGTAATGACTCGACAACTAAAATCATAGGATGAGGAAAAGTCAAGTTGAAGCTCATGTATGGAAGGATTAGAATACTCCTTGGTGTTCTACACATCCTAGGATTGGCTAGAAAATTGATTTATGTAAGAAAAATGGATGATGCAGGGGTAAAAATATAGTTTGATAAAGAAACATGTAGGATGGTCCAAGGAGCAATGGTGTTGCTGAAGGGAATTCAATTTGGAACTCTGTATAAGATGCAAGGAAGAATAATTAGTGATGGGTGCAATAATTCCATTGTTCTTGATATTGGATCTGAAGAAGAAAAAACTCCTGCAATCTTTGGAGAAAATAGTATGTTGTGGCATCAAAGACTGGGGCATATTGGAGAGAAGGGCCTTCGACTAATACATGGTAAAGGTATGGTTGAAGGTATGTCTAACTGCTCTTTGGATTTTGATTTCTGTGAACATTGTGTATACGGGAAGAAGAATCGGGTAAGGTTCCCCTCTAGTGAAATGAGGGAAGAGGAAATTTTACAGTTGGTGCATAGTGTTGTGTTTGGACCTATGTCAGTTCCATCACTAGGAAAATATGTGTAATATGTCTCATTTATAGATGGATTCTTGAGGAATACATAGATATATTTCCTTAGGAATAAATTTGAAGTCTTTGACATGTTTAAAGAGTTTATGAAATGTTTAAAGAGTTTAAGGTTCTTGTGGAGAATCAAACAGAGAAACAAATTAAGACGATGAGGATGGATAATGGTGGAGATTTCTTCAAAAATGAATTTGAAGAATTATGTAAGAAGTGTGGTATAGAAAGGCATAAGAATACTCCATATACACCTCAACATAATGGAGTTGAATAAATTATGAACAAGACATTGATGGAAAAAACAAGGTGCATGCTCAATGATGTCAGGTTACGACAAGAATTATGGGTAAAGGCAATGGGTATTGCATGTTACCTAGTCAAGCAATTACCCTCATCAACACTAGATGAAAAGACTCCACACAAGGTACATACTGGTAAGAAATCCTCTCTCACACATCTAAGGGTATTTGGTTGTGATGCCCATGTTCACGTTCCAAAGGAAAACATGAGTAAGCTAGATAAAATGGTTGAAAACTGTATCTTTATTGGGTATAAATATGGTATGAAAGGTTATAAGTTTTGGAATCTAGAAAATAAGAAGGAAGTGTATAAATGAGATGCGGTATTTAGAGTAATCAAAGATGTTTTCAAAGAGGAATTACTACCAAGGAAGGAAGAACCAAAGAAAGTAGATTTTGAGTTGAAGGATAATGAATCGGGCTCTACAGAAGAACGAAGAAGATCCTCATACTCTAGTATTGAGGAGACCGGTTTGGGAAAGAAGGTATCTGAAAAGGTATACTCCACCTGATTTCCATTCAAATTGTTCATTCTCTATTGTTGATGATGATCCTATAATTTTTAGGGAGGACGTGGATTTAGAGGATGGAAAAATATGGAAAAATGCCATGGTTGAATAAATGATAGCCTTGAATAAGAATGAGGCCTGGGATCTAGTGGAGTTGTTGACAGGAAGAAATCCCATTGGAAACAAATGGGTGTTTAAGAATAAGTTGAATGTAAAAGGATAAGTGGAGAAATATAAATCTTGGTTAGTAGCAAAAGGTTATTCCTAGGTAGAGGGTGTTTATGTTTGGTAGCATCAGAAAAGTATTTCCACATAGGTCTAAGTGTCTAGACGTGTGGAAGTCATCCAAAAAATTCTGCCTTGAGAATTTACTTTAATTAAAGGAATTATTAAAGTAAAGTGATTTTATTAAATAGTTGAGTTATATTTAAAGAAATTCTTTAATTAACATTAGTGAATTAAATATTAGCCATTGATATCAAGTGAGAGAAGTAATCTCAACTGTCAGTCACTTTGGAGATTAGGGTTAGGTCAATATTATAAAATCAATGCTATGGTGTTCAAGGAAGAAGACACATGATACATTGATATAGAGGAGAGAATAACTTTTTCTCAGAGTATTGAATTATGAAGGACTAGGATTCAAATAGATCTTGGATAGGTGGAGAAGGACTTCCATCTAGAGATAGGCCAAGGTAAGAGAGAGAACAACCATATAGCATAATGATCGAATATCATGGATAGTGAAGTTATTATGGTACAAGTCATGCATTTAGTGCGGATTTCAGTGTAACAGACACGTAGATAATGAATCACAACGACATAACAATCACATTTTTACCGTACATGATCATACAATAGTTTTGACAACATATTAGCTAGTTGGGTTTTGATGTACTTTGTCTCTTCTCTAATTGGGCCATTTTCTGAGTGAGGGAGCCCTTGTAATATTTGAATTTATTTGAATCATAAGCTTAGTTGATGGGCATAATATCTTTATGTGTTGTGCATGAGATTTTTAGTTTCTATTATTCCTTCCGCTATCTTTATTTGAGTTGAATATTCCAATAGTCAAAATCTATTTTGACATCCTCAAACAATTACGCTTGGATTTTGATTATTAATTGACCCAATAATCAAAATATATCTAACAAAATTGGATAAAAATAAAAATGGCATTGCCACCACCAAGATCTTAGATGTCACCTCATAATTCATGTGAGCTAGTCGCAAGTCCTCGTGAGAATCCAATGAGTCACTTGTGGATGCTCTATCCTTCCCAATTTAGTATGTAACATTGTCATACACCCACCAAGGATTGTTTCAGGGAGCATCAATGATACTTCTTCAGCTCGAGGTTCCAAAAATATCCCAACTGTTTCAGATAGTGCGAGACTGAGTGCTTGAAATAAGTGAGAATAAACTATTTGCAAACTCCAACAACATCCCTCAAGTACACAAAATATCGAGTAGGAGGACAATATTCGAGACAACCAATTCAAAAATGCACATTTCACCTCTAACGATGGCCCGACGGTTAGGGATGTGAATCCCTCCAATTCCTCCGGTCTCACGAGATCAACTAATCAAGGGAGACATTGTTTAGATATACAACTGCAGAGATTGAACATAAATCATTCAAGATCTTCGACAAAGATCCTACAGTAGGCTTATCACCACACCTCAGACTGCCAATTGTCTAACAACACCAACCATGCAGCCGATGCCTATGCGATTTCTATTGGAAAATTTCTTAACTATTTCAAGAAAAATCCTCATGATTTCGTTGAGCATATCTCAAAAAATGTTGTGAGAGTTGTTGAGATTATTAGCGTCAGTCAACTAACATAATCCACGTAATATATTCAAGAAAAATGGAGGCAAAGTGGACATGCATCGTTATTAAACAACTAGTGCATCATTATCACATCATCGAATCAAAACTCCATCTCGTGGATCATGTCCTGACCATTATGGAGTTCATTCCATGAAGATCTTGGAGAATTCCTTTTTTCTAGAGGCCGTGTTAAACATGGATGAAACCATGTGATCAACATCAACTGTGCCTACTTCAACATCTATTGAGGCTTCATTCCCATCAACTTCAAACTTACGATCAGGTTAATGGAGAAAATGAGTTTTGGATCCTTCTCAGGCCAACATTCTGCAATCGAGGACCTATATCTGACTCCATTATAGCTCCTATAACATGACCATGTTCCCTTCCACCAGATCCAAATAACTTAGATCCAAAACCAGACTCAATATTGTCATATAAAGGATTGTATTGGCTTCCGGGAGTAGACGAAGATGCATGGAGAGTTGATGAAACATGTACATATAATATTGCATGTGAATAGTGGTATGCTTGCCACTGTTCAAATATGCCAAGAGGATTTGAACCAGAGGGTGTTGGATGGAGTTGCGATCTAGTCCTATAAACTGTTGGTGGTGAAAGAGGTGACCTAGCTAGGATATGGCTCTCACATGGAAAACAATAATTCAAGGTGACCAACACAGTTTAGATTCGAACTGAAAGAACTCTCTGGGTTTGGTGCATGACGTTTTGCCATAAAATAATGTTTTGAAGGCTAAATAAATAAAGATAAATTTTTCAAGTGACTCAGACGAAGCGGATCATAACTACTCAAAAAATTCACATGCGATGATAAAGATGAGTTCACAGGCAATATCATTAACCAATGCAGCGTGCATCTTCTCTAGAAAAGGGATTTGGATGCATATCTTCTCTTAGCAATAACCTTCAGTACGAACTTGAGAATTTTGTCTTAGTGATTGTTGGAAATATAAGTCTTTTCAGAGCATTGAATAAGGTCGCAAGTCTTCATCCTGAAATCATGAGTCACCAAAGATATTTAATTTGCACAATTTGAATCCAAAACACTGACATCAAAACGTGCCACCACCAAGATAAAAACAATAATGTTTCTCTATTGCTCGACGATGTGCATCATAAGAATCCTTTATATTCCATGACAGTCCTTCATTGTTGCACTAGAAAATCGAAGCACCTGTAGATATTATAGATGATCTCGCTGTCAAAGAGCCATGGCATATTCCAAATTGCAGTTGCATTTATTTTGCTGTAAAACATATTAAGTAGCAAAATACTTCAATTCTATAGAAATGATAACCATTTCTTACTAAGCGATTCAAACAAATTCTCCTTGTATAACTGATATTTTTGAAGAACTACTTCTCGGATTATTGTTGTTATACTAACTCCTTCATATGCTTCCTCCTTCTTTGCAATATTTGGTGTTACTCTCTTTCCACATTTTGGACAAAGTTGAGGATGAACTTTCCAGCATTTTCCAATCCAATGGCCACTCATCTCGCAATCAGTGAAATAGTTCCTTTTCTTCTCATTTAACCGAATCTTCTTGTCACGAGGATGTGAAAGAGGTTCCCTTTGCTTTGTCCCACTTCCAGTGGATGTGCTCGTCTTATTTACCCAAGTTTTATTCTTGTGATTTTTGGCTACATCACGGTTAGAAGGTCAAGTGCAAGAGTGCATTTTGTAGGAATCATGCTTCATAAAATCAAAGAAAAAATTTGAATGAACATGACCCTTATACCTTCCAGGATTATCCTTGTTGTAGATCTGACGAGGAATAGGACTAGATGATTTGTCTCCTCTCTTGGAATCCATTGATGTAGAGATGGTTTTTGAAGTGGCTCTTGCTTCAACGGACTTTGAGCACTGTCCAATCTCCTCTTGACCATATCCCAAAACTGAAAATCATGGTATTTGTACCACCTCTAATGGATAAATGACTCCTTGGTCATGAATTCCAAGTCAACCTCCTCTGTATCCCATCTTAGTGAGGAGATTCATGCCCATGTTAGTTTCATACTGAGAAAACATTGAACATGAAGACACATCATATACCTTGCTATGAGTTTATGCATCCACGGTAGAAGGCTCTTTGTCTTCCATTCGTTCACCATGCTACAACATAGCCAAGAGATCATCCTTGGTTTTCAATTCGAGTTTCAATTCTTCAATAATTCCATTGAGGACTTCTCCATGAAGCTGAGATCTCTCTTGAAGCTCTTGCATCTTTTATTCTGCAACTTGGAAAAGTCTCCTCAAATCTGCGTTTTTAGCTTGAATGTTGTGATTTATATATTCTAATTCTTGAAGTCTTTCTGGTCGCTTCAATCCTTTTCCCATCCTTCAAAGCAGTCATCCTTCTCTGATACCACTTGATATGAAAATGGGTGAGTTCTTTAATCTACACAAGTTTTCAATCGAGAATCATTTTCTGATGAAGTGTTTTCATAAGGATTAAAAGGAATATGAATCCATGATTAACCATGGTTTTAAAATATATTACATAACACACATGAACTCAAATAGAATAAAACACATGAAAAGACAAGAGAGAGACAATCGATGTTGGTAATGGAGTTCACCCCTCCTGGGCTACGTCTTCGGATCCGCTTCAATTGGAATACAGGTCGCTTTCATTTCTTCTTCAAAATATGTTGGGACCTTCTCATAAGTGATTACATAAGAGATGCGTTCTCCTTCAATGAGGATTCAAGAAGAATACTCACACTCATATCTCTCCATACATCAAGAAGGATAATTCCTTACATGAATAAGTCTCAGAATGCTTAGGAGTAGTATCACTATGGCTCCCTAACTCCACTCATTACTTATCCATTACTCTCTCCCCATTACACAGGGCTCACATAATGCATTATATAGTTTTTCCTCACTCTCTCTTAAGAAAGAGCATTAATTCCTAGATCCACAATAATAGGATCTAATTACAAAAGAGAAAAAACAAGATCCATAAATGTAGGATCTCAAACTATCTTCAAGCACATAATGAGAAAAGTCTCAAAACCACCCAAAGACTCTTCATCCATGTCCTTGATTCTCTCAACCTATAATTGAGAATAATGGAAAATTTGTGTGATGTGGTTTCTCACATAAAAACCAATTTCCAAAATTATAATTTAATGATAAATACATGAGTCTAATTTCCCTCACAAGTATTAATCATTTTACACCAAAATCGAATAATAATGTATGAGTTATTTCAAAAGCTCATAAAGCATAATTAAATGCATGAGACCTTTTTCTCACAAAGCACTAATGCAAGAGAAAATAAAAATCAAAACATATAAGTTCACCCTTTCACCACTTTGTCACCCCTTTCAAATTGACATGGCAAGAAAAGTAGAAGTCCTTCCCATGTTTGAAGATCTGTCCAGATCACATCTTGATGAGTTTGAAACAAAGTTTGAGAAGGATTACTCACTAGTTTCTTTCCTTTATACTAGCAAAACTACCAGAAGTGTGTGGTACTTGGATAGTGGTGCTTCTCTTCATATGGAAAAAGAATGAGAGCTATTTAGTAGTATGATGGAGAGGGACTCGAATATTCATGTGTAGCTTGGTGTTGATGTCAAGAATGTAATGAAGGGAGAGGTAACAATTACATTTCGACTTGATGAAGGAGGTTTGTTAGTTTCCTAGGATGTTCTTTACATACCAGGTTTGAAGAAGAATTTTCTCTCAATCTCAGGTATGGAGGATAGGGGTTTTGTTGTTACTTTTAAGATAGGGAAAGTACTCATTTCCATAGAAATCTATCTCAGACACAACAATGGTCATTTTCGTTAGAGAGGGAAACTTATATAGGTTGTAGGGTAAGCTTGTTCAAGATTTGGTACATGACAATGACAACCTATGTGAGCTATGGCACAAGTTGTTTGGAAACCTACACTAAAAGGCATTTCTGATTATGAGGGGGAATGCTACAGGTCTTATAGAGTTTAGTATTGAGTAGAATGGAGTGTGAAAAGGGTGTGAACATGGAAAGAATGCTAATGTTTCTTTTCCAAGCATAGAGAGTAGGTCCAAAGGGATCTTTGATCTTATCCATTCAAATGTGAGTGGGCCAATGCCAGTAGATTAGTACATGGATTTTCATACCAAGTGAATTTTATTGATGATTTTTCAAGGAGAAACTGGATATTCTTTATGAATACCAAGGATGAGGTATTTAGTTAGTTAAGAGAGTTGAAGTCTTAGGTGGAGAACCAAAAAGGGAAGAAGATCAAGGTCTTGAGGTCAGATAATGGGGTAGAGTACGCCTCCAATGAATTCAAGGATTTCTGCAAGGAGGAAGGGATCAAGAGGGAGTCGACAATCTCATACAAACCTAAGAAAAATGGGGTTGCAGAGTGAAAGAAACAATCCATCATCATCTCTTCGAGGGTTATGATAAATGACTAGGAGTTTCCTATGTTTCCTTGGGAAGAGGAATGCAACACGATAGTATATGTGAAAAATAAGAGTCCTCACAGGATATTGGGGGACAAGACTCTGAAGGAGGAATTCTCAGGAGTGAAGCCAGAGATAGGACATTTCAATATCTTTGGTTATCCATTCTATATATATTTTCCTATGCAGAAGAGGATGAAGCTAGAGCCTTCAAGACATAAGGGTATATTTTTGGAGTACAA
>JZKD02S1676470.1:117301-128910 GCA_000966675.3 Picea glauca | reverse complement strand
CATTGAACCACTAACCCCAAGATCCCTTGCCCACTAACAATGTCCCAACATATATTCCACTAATCCATTAAACACGTACCCTAATAATTTCATCACCTACAAGCCTCCTAACATAGTGACCCCATTAACATGTTACCCCTTCATGTTCATTAAAAATATTAACCATTTTTCATCACTATTAACCATTGTTGGACCTAATTAACCATGTTGAACTGTAATTGATCATTATTGAACATCATTGACCATGGTTGATATAGTATCTCATTGAAACATAACCCCTAATTTATATTTATCTATGGTGACTAATGTTGACCATTAATGAACATTGACCACTTGCCACAACTAGCTACCTATCCCTTATCCATGAACAACCCATTAACCACCTAATCCACTATCCCCCTTGCAATGATCAACCATGGGGTCTCCACTTAGTGAACCTGTGACATAGCATGCATGTTCATAGTATATTAAAGAGTACCTCTAATTTCAATAGATATTGATAAATACCTCCCAAAATCCTTTTGTTGAACCCCCCTCCCAATACGTTGTTCCATTTAAAAACCCTCATTTTTACCATATGCCCCTTTTTGTACCCCAAATAATTATAAACACCTTTGTACCTTGTATCTCCCCCTCTCCACAAATACCTACAATATATTGACTCTATTTTTCACAATTTTAAAACCCCCCTTTATAGATTAACATGACAAGATATTGGTCAACAAGGTGAAGCCTCCATGTGATCAACTAATCTTAGTAACTAAATAACCCTTGACTATCATCAACTATATCAATTTTCAATGACCATAGTCGAATTTTGTTGATCATTTTGACTATATAGACCATATTTAGTATAGTTCACCATATTAACCACATGGACCCACTAACCACTAGCCCACTGGCCCACTTTCCCATTAATGGAATGCCCACTTATATTCCACTTATCTAGCAATCACAAAATCAGTAAATCAATAACCTTGACCACCATCAAACATATAAACCATTGTTGACCATCATTGATTTACATTTGTTAACCATATTTACTACATTGACCCATTGAACCATAACTCACTCTCCCACTAATGTCATGCTCACTTATATTTTGTTAATCCATCAATCACCTAATCCACTAATGCCTCAACCCACTAATGTTAGTAACTAAATAACCTTGATCACTATCAACCATATCAATTGTTGTTGACCATCATTGGTTTACCTTTGTTGACCCGATTGACAAAAGAGATCATATTCACTATGGTTCACCATTTTTATCACATTGATCCACTGATCCTTATCCCAATCTCCCACTAATATTGTGAAAACTTATATTATATTAATCCTTTAACCACATACACTGAAAATTCCATCACCCATAAATTTACTGACCTAAAGACCTCATTAACCCATCAACCCTCCACTCTCATTGACGATATCAACCATCATTGACCATAATCAACCTTATTGGACATAGTGGATCATAGTAGATAATGGTTGACCATCATTGACAATGGTTGACCACCATTGACAATGGTTGACCATCATTGACAGTGGTTGATATAGTAACTCACTAACCCATGACTCCCTACCCCATATTGAACTTATTATGGACCTACAACCCCATATATATTGTTATTAAAAATATGGAATTTGTTTTTATCTATAGTCATAATTTAATTATTAAATAGGAAAGGACATATCCTCATCTAGTGGAAACTAGGTTTGATGTATTTATTCATAGTTCTAGAAGTTTCTAGAGAGAGTAACAACCTCTATAAATATTTTCTAGAGAGAGTAACAACCTCTATAAATATTTATTAAATGTAATAGTAAGGCATGTATTAAATCATTCATGTATTGTTCTTATATGGTGGAGGCCTACCTTAAGGGTATTTTTGGTTGTATATAAGTTTTAGAGCACCTTCACACATTTTTATTTTGATATATAAGAGATATATGGTTTTTTATATGATCTCCATTTCTATTGTTCAAGAGTATTTCCTATTGTATGTTTATGTATTTCTCTTATATTGTATACCTAAGTAGTGAAATCCCCATAATTAATAAAACTACCCACTTACCTCTAACCTATGAAATAACCCACTAACCACCTAATACATTAACCCGATGACTCATTAATCTTAGTAACTCAATAACCCGTGACCATCATTAAGCATATCAACCATCATCATCCATGGTTTACCTTTTTTGAAGATATTAGCTAGATATGGACCTTATTCACCATGGTGCACCACATTAATCTTATTAACCCACCAAACCCTCGCATGATTTCCCACTAACGTTGTGTCCACTAATATTCCACTAATCCATAAACCACATAGCCTGATAATTCGAACACCCATAGGCTTCCTAAATTAGTGACCATCTTAATTGATCAACTCTTCTCCTTTATTGATTATATGGACCACTATCAATAGTAGTTGACCTTATTGACCATTGTAGACAATAGTCAAACATGGTTGATCATCATTGACTATGGTTAATATAGTAAGGCTTAACCCATAACCCCCTAATCCATATTGAATTATGTTGATGAATGCCAATTATCAATCAACATCATATCCCTACCATAGCTAGCCACCTACCCATGATCCATGAACTAACCCATTACCAACTTAATCAACTACCCCACTGACTCACCAATCTTAGTAGCTCAATAACCCTTGACCATCATCAACCATATCGAATGTTGTTGACCTTTGTTGAATGTTGTTGACCTATGTTGACAATATTTACTACTACATATATCAAATTCACCATGGTTCAACATATTAACTGCATTGACTCACTAAACCCTAGTCCGCTCAATAATGAACATTGTGCCCTATTGGCCGCTAATCCATTAAAGGCATAGCCCCACAATCCCATTACCCATAAACCTCCTAACCTAATAACGCCATTAATCTATCCAATGTACAACCTCATTAAGCACAGGGACCACCATTAACCATAGTGGACTATAATCAAGAATGGTTGATCATCGTTGAACATGGTTGATATAGTAACCCATTGAACCATGGCCTCCTAGCCCATATTGACTTATGTCAACCAAAGTTGGCTATTAATTAACTTAGTAACTTATCAAAACTAGTCCCCTACTTCTGACCCATGAACTAACAGATTAACAACCTCAAGCACTAAGCCTACAATCCACTAATCTCATTAGATCAATGACCCTTCAACATCATGATTTTTTATCAACCAACTTTGATCACCATTAGCCATCGTTGACCACTAATGACCATATTAACTATATAGATTCACCATGGGTCAAAAAATAAATTTTGTTCATCTAATAACCCCTAGCATGCTTCCCCATGAACATTGTGACCACTTATCCACTAATCAATTAAATGTGTGGCATGATAATCCCATCACCCATAAAATTCCTAACATAATAACCCAATAAATAAATCAACCCGCACCCTTATTTTCCACATGGACCATAATTATTCACAATTGACATTATTGACCATGTTGGTGGACAATAGTTGATCATGGTTGACCATCATTGACCATGGTTGATCTAGTAATCCATTGAATTTTAAACCCCTAACACATATTGACTTAAGTTTACTAATGTTGGATGTTAGAAAAATCAGTCACCTACCACGACTAGCCACCTATCCCTAACCCACAAAATATCCCATTTTCCATCTAATCAACTAAACCCTCAATCCATGAATCTTAATAATTCAATAACCCTTAACCATCATGGACCATATTAATCATTGTTGATAATCATTCACAATGGTTGACCTATTTTGACCATATTTACAATATATATCATATTCACTACATTGACCCAATAAACCACAATCTCTTTCCCATGAACATTGTGGCCACTTAACCTGATAATCCCACCACCCACAAAAATCCCAACCTAATAATGTCGTTAACCCATCAACCCTCCACATCATTGACCATATGGAATACCATTAACCATGGTTGATTGTTGACAACTCTTGACTATCGTTAATCAACTGTTAGGGCCCCTATGACCTCTTTGTCCCTAAGCATTTATATTTTTTATTTATTTCTCAAAAATTGTCTCTAAATAACTTGATGATTAGGAGATTAAATACAACGCAATAATGGTTTAGATAGTGACATAATAAACATTCAAGATAAAAAATAGGGGGTAGCATGATAAAACTCAAAAGGCCTTCATTCTCATTTATATAATTTAATCACATAGTATAGAATTTAGAAAAGGAGAGGTGATCTATAAACTTTCATGGACATTCCATTGGGAGATTTCATCACAACAAGTCTTACAAGTTTCTACACTCTTTGTTATGTGGTATTTTACTTGAGATCAATATTCAATATTCTATCTTAGCACATAAAATACCGAAATAATTTGGGATTGGAATAAAATAAGCTATAAAAAATAGCACACCATCCTCATAATGAACACACAAGATGTACCCTGGGAAACCCAATATCGTAAAACCCAACTAAAAGGTGAGGACTACGCCTTTGTCTTTTCTTCTTAGTTATGAAATGAAAATACAAAGAAAGGTGAACTCATTATGGAGTTTACATGGACACTATGGACCATTTGGCTGCTAGAGGGTCTCTTAATTCCTATATTATGCTCCAATATCCCACTCGCTTGATCTACTTAACTATGTAATAGTAAATCAATACGACAAGAATGGAACCCCTTCCTTTCCTAGTAGCCCAATATTTAACATATCTAGGGTTAGGGTTAGAGTATTTGCATGCCTCAACTCTAGAGTTGGGTTAGGATTTTGGATCCCCTAGAATCTTCTTGAAAGTTTACATGTGACTATCTCCATATGTGGAGAAGCATCCACTTGGTACCACAATGATCAACAACATAGGTTAGCTTGTGGGAGGCATAAGTTCCTCATATGAACTCTGATTACGAAGGTATTTCCATTGTTGGAAACATATTGAGGTGTACAATAGTGTTGAGAGGATGAAAGGTTTGTTTACAATGTTTTGACCCCCAAAATGGTCATTTAATGCCTCAAATTGGATTTCAAATTTTTAGGACTATAAATCACAAAAATAGGAATTACACCTAAAGTGGGCCCTGCAAGCCTTTAGCTCCAACTTTTCCATCTAGAAAGTAAAAATATAGGTGAAAAATTATACAGTTATACATTTTGTATCACACCTCCCCATTTTGGGAGGATTTTGGTCCAAAAATATTTTATTGAAGCAGGTTGTGAGGAAATTTTTCCAATATCTTCTTCATAGAGTACCATTTGGCCTTACCTAGAATTTGTCCTTTCAGTACAACCTGGTAGAGTTAATTCTGTTCCCTTCCAACTATTTTATATTTCTTGTACAAAATGATTTTTTCTACTAACTATGCTTGATATTATAGTGTTAATTCCTCTATGGTAGGGAAGACTTTTCTATAAGTTTCTTAGTTTAACATGGAAGGATCATAGAGTTTCAAATTTTCCACATTCACTATTGACTAAATGTGCATATATGGGGGTATTTTGAGCTTGCAAGAATTACCACTTGCCTTCAAAGGACCATACTAGAAACCCTTTATCTTCTTACTATGTCCTTGTATCCTTTATTTGTTCATATGAAACTAGACAATGTCTCTCACCTTGGATGTCTTCTCAATTATGTGTTGTTCACGCCAAGCCTTGTACTTTTATTGTGACTTACTTAATCTTTCATGTACTTTCAAATGGTTCTACTTGATCTTATCAATGAATTTTTCATCCCTTTTAGTGCTTCCCTTGTGGTTTCTTCCCTTTCTCCTCCTTACTTCCCATTTACAACATCTAAGTGAAAATGTGGAAAATATCCAAATTGCATTTCAAATATGGACTTACTCACGGAAGTGTGGGCTTATCAATTGTAAAAGTGATAAATATAAATCAAATTTTCATCCTAGGCCCCGCGTTAGTTTCATAAATATACGAGAGAGTTTTTTCACATCAATACCCAAAATAGAGGAATGTAAAATGTGTCTTGTAACATCAATTTCAATGATCAGAAAACCGATAAATCTTCTATTATGATTCCTATTCAAACAATAATGATTATTCCCCTAAAGCATAAAGAACTCATAAATTTCATGTAATTCAAAGAGAGAAAAAACAACTCCAAGGATTCCACCCATTCTCCAAAAAGTATCCATTTCCAACCATATGTACAAGAGTACTCTAGTGTACAAAAACTGCTAGATAAAGAGTCTAGTGTTGCAAAGAAGGTGAATTATTGGAGGATCGTCCCCTTTTTTCTATGAAAGGCAGAGTGTTTAAACCTATTTCAATAACTAAAGGAGAAACAATTTTCCTGAAATAATTCAACACTGTGACCATTGAAATACATTATTCCTACCCATGCATAGATTGGTTCTTCAAACCAATGGGGTAGGATTTTAGTAAGTCCCACAATTGATTTATTTTATTAGTTGTTGCTAGTACTAATCCATTCCATAGTTGACTGGTTCGATTGGAATTATCTAGTCGAGTAGCTAGCCTAGGCCTAACAAATTTAGAATATCTATAGCACCCAACAAATTCAATACCGTCATTCTTTTCCTTTCCTCCTATTGGTTCCAGATACTCAAATAATTAACTTCAAGATAATAAGAATTCAGTTATTTTTTCAGAGGACATGGTATCATGCTAGGCTTTCCACCACTTGAAAGTTTCAAAATTCAATATCAAGATTTGTATTCCCTTGGGATAGGAAATCTAATTGTTTAAAATTCCCTTTGAAATTAGTGATCATACAACAATACTTAATTATTCAAGGATCATGGTATCCACCATTTCTATTTTTATTGGAAATTTAAAACTCAATTTAATGAATGATTTTCCTTCCTGAAGGGTTTATCTTCCCTAACTGATATGCATTTTTCATTATGTGGGGAGGGTGGCATTCAAATTAGGGTATTTGAATGGTCCAATCTGTTATGAGGAAAATATCTCTATGGCTAGGGGTAAGCCACAAAATACATAAATGACTGCAGAAATCAACTCTATTCTCAAGTATGATATATAAACAAATATGCTAGTAGGACAAGATAAAAGGCCTACCTTGCCCAAACGTTCGTTGAAGTCCACTGTTGAGAACTTGACCCAAAGAAATATACCTGTAACTAGTCCTCAACAACCAAGAAAAGAAAGCATATGGTGATAATATATGAGGTTAGCACATTCAATATCATAATCCATTAATATACATGAAAAATACTCCCATGGAATAATAATTCAAATATTTGCATGGGAAAAGAGTATTTCTATTAATGTATGATCAACATAAGTGAAAATGTTACAGACTTTCGTGTCAGCATGGTTCAGAACCAAGAAACTAAGTTCCTTCCAGCTGGGCCTCCACCACTTCAATCCTTCACCAAAGGCAAACTCATAAAAGATAAACAATGAAGTTCTCAATCAATAAGGGAATAGATTGGGGGATGAACACTGTGTTTAGACTTAAATGACAAAGGGATTCCTACTCAATATGAAGTAAGTAATTTATCCAGAGTAACTTTGCTCTCAAAGTTGAATTCTTTCTCCTCTTTTCCATAGCTCAGAATTGGTCCATTTATATCCTTCAAATGGAACTGAAGGGCTGAGTTAGAATGTTTCTAGTATATGGAAGTCCAAGGATCATAGATCTCTTATCATGACATGGAAACCCGACACCATTTTTCATTTTTGGGCACAAATCCCGATGTATGTGGGATGGAGTGGTGTAGCCTGTGTATACGCATGATGTATAGTAGGAAAGGTGCGTACATGTGGAAAAAATGTATTTTTTAGCTCTGGGATTTGCAAAAAGGGATGGAAAGTATGCATAGGGAAATGGAAAAAGACCATATGTGCAAGATTGCATAGGGTGAGGAAAATATTTCTATAATAGATTCCCCCTAATGTGTGAGGTCAGAGGAGTATCTGGGATGGCCAAAATACATTATAAAAACCCAGAAGTGGAGTGATGGGGAATCAACTAGAAGAACTAGTTGCTCATTACATTATGCACTGACGTTGCATACATGGTTGCCAATTTGAATTACAAGGAAAATCTCTCTATAAATGGCTAGGGGTAAACCACAACATATGGAAATGGATGCATAAATCAACTCTATTCTCAAGTATGCTATATAAACAAATATGCTAGTAAGACAAGATAAAAGGCCTACCTCATCCAGACGTTCGATGAAGTCCACCGTTGAGCACTTGACCCAAAGCAATACACTTGTAACTAGTCCTTGACAACCAAGAAAAGCAAGAATATGGTGATAATATATGAGGTTATCACATTCAATAGCATAATCCATTAATATACATGACAAATACGCCCATGGAATAATAATTCAAATATTTGCAAGATATCAATTGGATGAGAAAAGAGTATTTCTATTAATGTATGATCAACAGAAGTGAAAATGTTACACACTTCTGTGTCGGCACGGTTCAAAATTGAGAAACTAAGTTCCTTCCAGCTAGGCCTCCACCACTTCAATCCTCCACCAAAGGTAATCTCATAAAAGAGAAACAACAAAGTTCTCAATCAATAAGGGAAGAGCTTGGGGGTTGAAGACTGTGTTCAGACTTAAAGGACAAAGGGATGCAGACTCAATATGAAGTAAGTAATTTATCCAAAGTACCTTTGCTCTCAAAGTTGAATTCTTTACCCTCTTTTCCATAGCTCGGAATTGGCCCATTTATAGCCTTCAAATGGCGCTGAAGGGCCGAGTTGAAAAATTTCCAGTATATGGAAGGCCAATGATCATAGATCTCTTGTTGTGACATGGAAACCCGACACCATTTTTCATTTTGGGCACAAATCCCAATGTATGTGGGTTGTAGTGGTGCAACCTGTGTATACACATGTTGTATAGTAGGCAAGGTGCGTATATGTGGAAAAAATGTATTTTTTAGCTCTGGGATTTGCAAAAAGGGATGTAAAGTTTGCATAGGGAAATGGAAAAAGGCCTTATATGGAAGATTGCATAGGGTGAGGCAAATCCTACTATAACACAATCAATAACCTTCACATGTTAATATACTTCCATTTCCATGGTTGTGACTCATATTGAAAACAAATAAATAGTTAATAAAATATGACTGAACAATGAACTTACCCGAGGAATAGTTGATGAAGATGAGAACCGCCAAGAAGCTTTGGAAGGTGAGTAGAAGTTGATATGGAGTTTGTGGTACCTCATGTTGCAACACATTCAAATAATTGATGAAGAGGAGGGTAAAAATCAACCCTAAATCTCAATTCTCCATTTCCACACTATAAAATTTCAATCCATCTCAAACATGGATCTTCAAATTTTAGGTGGGTGTGTTGTTTGATGCTTAGTAAGGCAGGGGTAGGCATCATATATGGATGAATTATGAAATTATTCCCCATAAATTATCATCTATGATTTTTCACAATCTTTTGAGTAAAAGATACCTTCAAACCACAAATTGGGGGCGAATGCCACTATAAGATCAATTTACAAGGGGGGTAAAGGGAAAAATAGCTCTCAAAAATATCCATTCTTGGAAATTGGGAGGAAATTAAAGCTTGAAATTGAATTTCAAATGGAGAAAATGGTTTTTATTTTCTCTATCCCTTTAATATGTGTGGGCTAATTGCTTTCTAGATAATTTTTAAAAATAAATCGTGGGCTAACAATAGGAAACCCCTTCTATGCGAAAGATTCACCCATTGAAAATTTCAAATCCCCTGATTTCTCCACTAAAATTGTCCTTGCTTACATGTGCACAACTTGCATTCCATGTATCCCTTTATTCTCTCATAAAAAATCTATAAGTAAGAGAACTAAAGCTAAGGGAACATAGTCCATTACAAATGTCCTTATGTTGGCGAATTTTAGTGAGGATTCCTAGTTGTGAGTTTACCATTGTTGATATCTGGGCATTCGTTTTCATAGTGTGATAAGAGATTGGGTGAGATCTCATTCAACCATTCTTTTTGTTATCACATCGTGATACAGTTCATAGATCATGCTAGTTGACAGAGGTATACTTGTGGCAAAGGAGTAGGAATTTGGGCCTTGGAGCTAGGAGTATAGAAATGAATCTTGGTATTGTTCTTGTTGTAACTCTTTTAAAATCAATATAGATCTATCTTCTTTACCCCCTGGACAAATCTCTAATATATTTATCTTTTAAGCCTATTTAACAAGTTTTTTTGTTGTTTTGGTTTACTTGGGAAATTAGATTAATACTTTCAATGCAAGTTATTTAAGTTGTTTGATGAGGAATAAGGAAGGTGTTTGTTGTTGGTTGATTGTGCAGGTTATTTAGTGAAGCATTAGATCTAGAGAGAGGTCAATAATAACTTATTGGATACATTGGACAACCATCTAGAATCATGTTTTTTCCTTCTTTCCTTCTGATTTACTTTTAACATGCATGCTAGTCTTAGGAAAGAAATATACATTATATATCTTTCTATTTGTCATGAGCCTCACCCACTCATTGAGGTTTGGATTGCTTAGATCTTAGACAATTTTCCCTATAACATAATTGGTGACTCCACAAGGGAAAGAACTTGGATTTATTTACTTAGTTCTTGGGTGTTTTTTCTTGCTTATTTTCATCCTAGAAGCTAGTTTGGACCTTGTGATGTGCACAATTTAATCTTAGATCATGCACTCTTTCCAGATTGATTTCTAGGCGATTGTTTTTTCTTTTTTGATTATTTTTCCTTGTTCTTGGAGATATTGTGCTAATTGCATGCTTCCTTTATGAAAGGCACATCCATAGACCCTAATCGATTGTTGTTGAGCATAAGATTGCAACCACCCCCATTTGGCTATTTGTTACAACATAGATAGGTGTTCCTATCCCTTGTAGGTGGAAATTTTCAGAGTTTTTTTTCGCCTCAGCATGTTTGATTGAGTTTTTAGTTGCTTGGAAAATTAAATTTTTGTTCTTTATTGACTCGTGCATCTTAAGTTTTCAATTTGATCTCATTTGAAATAAAAATGGTTCAAAAGAATCACATTGCTTTTTTAATATCACTTTAGGCATTTTTGTTTTATTTTTAGCAAAGTTGCATGTAGGAGTTGGTTTGTTTTACAAATTTGAATATTATTGAAAAATTGGTTTCATAGTTTTATTTTTGTGAGTTTGTTAAATTATTGAAAAGTTTGAAAAAAGGAACCTCTTAATCTCTTTCAATTTGTGTAGTAGTCATTGAAAGGAAAATGAAATTTTCATGTTGCATTTTTATCTTATTTCCTTTATAAATTCAATGAATTGAAAGAGTAAAAAAGACCATTGAAGTTCATTTCGTACCTTTGTAACATATGATGTCTGATGTTAGTGGATCATTTAGTGTGGGAATACCTATTCCTACTACCCCCAAAGTGTAAGGAGTCACCATTGACACCTCCATACCACTAGTTAGTGGGATAAGCATTCTCATTTTTATGCCTTAGACATTGGGTACCCCTATTTACGAAACTCAACCAATCCATACAACTATTCCACCCTTAAGTATTCCTATCATTAGCATGCCCACTATGTCCACACAATTTCCTCTGTTTGGATTCTCTTTTAGTGGGGGAATAAAACCTTGGTTTCCACATTGGTATCATAATTCCACCT